>MJUU01016562.1:0-10938 GCA_002080025.1 Modiolus philippinarum | reverse complement strand
ATCATATAGAGGCCACCATGTGACAGTTAGTAAACAACTGATGTCCACAGTACCTTTACACCTCATGTGAGGTAAGCATTGGTGTTTTTGATTAGCATTGTTTTGCTCAGCTTTTTGCTTAGCTTAGCTTATATTTTGCTTAGCTTATAGTTTTATCTTTAGTTTGCTTGCTTAATGCTTCGCTTGTTAATTGTAACAATATACTTGTCGAGTACCAGTTATCGGCGTGTACCAGTTATCGACAAATTTCAAGTGCTTCGAGATCGCGCGTGACTTTTGTTACACAGTTATGTACAGAAGTGACCACATCATCCTTAAAATACATTCCTTGAAGAAATTTGTTTTAATCTTTAAAAAACAGTGAATTCTGAGATAAAATCCCTTGGGGGGGGGGGGGNTTTAAAAACAGTGAAATCTGAGATAAAATCCCTTGGGAGCCCGGGGGATTGGGCTTGAAAATATATATTGCTATGTGGGGGGTCACGTATGATAATTAGCTAAAAAAAGATTTTTTTCATGTGATGTCGCAAAAGAGAACTTGGGGTGTCAGCTATATTTTCTGCCAGAAATAAATGCTAACTATGTTGCTTTCTCTTCAAATAGTCAAATCAAGATGTATTGGGACTGTAAATGTCTTCTATTTTCTTGTATTCGTGAAAACAAGACCAATTACATATCTGGACCTGCGTCACCGTCACTCATGTTCAACTTAGAAAGTGTTCTTTTTTTAATCTAACAGAATATCATGTATAGGTTTACCATTTCAAACAAGTATTCATTTACCTTATTACCAAAAATTCTTCAAATGCAAGTTATAATTGAGATTATAGTTACCATCTTCGCTAGCAAAGGGTTACGATCCGCTCCTCTCATCTTCACCCAAATGGCAGATCAAGTAACTAAATACCAAAGTTACTGTGAATTTAATTTCTGCATATGCGCATTTGGACAACTTATGTCTCATCAGTGCAGATAAAATCTAAACGTTTGGAAGACCATTAACTCAAAGAGTTAAAAAACTGATAGAGAACAAATAACGAAAATCATCTAAATATAACGCCAAAATTAGATAAGGACAGAGCTTTGCGAGAGGGAGATACTCCTTAGTTTTTACAAAATTTACAACAAATTAGATATTGCAAGGTTCCAAATAGAATCGGCTTTCGGGTAAGCACGGAAATATTGACTACTGGGCTGGATTTCTGTAGTCTCAAATCCACGTCTTTGATTGGTTGCAGTTAACCTTCACTGCAGCCAATTAATTAATTCACATTCAGATTTTGAATAAATATCAAAACAATAAAACTTAAAATATGGCATTTAGTGATTTTTCTATTTTGCAAAATTTCCATGATTTAATTATCTTTCTTTACTTTTGAAGGGTTATTTTCAAATATATTGTGAATTGTTGTATTATTAGATGCAATAAATAATCATTTATTATTACAATAAATCATACTGAAACTCTTACTTCAAAGGGAGATAATTTGAAACTGATGTTTCACAAATTGTGGCTCAATCCGCCAAGGGTGAAGAGGAGAGAAGCTGATCGCAACCCTTTGCTAGCGAAGATGCCCTATTACTGTAATAGACAAAAAAAAGAAGAAGAAAACTAGAGTTGTCACCGAATGGCAACCAATTATGCCCCCGCTCATTGAACCCTGAATAAATATGGCAAGTGCATATTTGAGTGTGTGTTGACACAATACAGGTGTTGACACAGTTCAAATATGGACACAAAGATATGCCTCCCCTTTTTCCAAAATATATAAAAGGGAAGTTATGAGCCCGAAAATCAATTCTATGGGTACTAGGCAACCTTCCTGTAAAGTTTCATCCATTTTGAGGCACTTTGAATTTTCCCGCCTTTTCTAGTTTCCATGGCAACGGCAGCCATTTTGAAAATTCTGAGACCCAAAATCATTTCTATGGGTGCTAGACATCATTCTTGTAAAGTTTCACCAAATTTGAGGCACTTTGAATTTTCCCGCCTTTTTTCAGTTTCCATGGCAACTGCAGCCATTTTGAATATTTCAAAAGATATGTGTGTGCACATCTACTTATTGTAAGCTAGATTCCTTTGAAGTAGTTGGAATTTGTTTGCAAACTTTCTAAATAACATGAATAGTTGTGTTTTTCATTCGTATGGACGGACGGACGGACGGACGGACAAAGGGACGAACGGACGGACGAACGGACGGACAAGGGTAAAACAATATGCCCCCGACTTTTCGTCGCGGGGGCATAAAAAACAAAACTAAATGTACAAAGTTGAACAAAGCATAAAATGAAAATAGTCCATATCACTTCAGCAAAGGTGAAAACCATATCTGAGTTTCAAATAAACACATACTTTGAATCTTTATGAGAAAACACATGAAAGCAATGCAAAACTTCAAGAATAGCTGCCCATGGTCAATGCGTTCAAAATTCTGCGACGTCTCTGGACAAAAATTGAGTACCATGATGATATAATAGGATAGAATAAAGTACAAGTTCAATAAAGATAAATTTGACATTTTTTAAAATCAAAACTGGCCTAAAGGGGAGGTTCACATCACCAATGTGTTCAAACAACAGTAAAAACTTTCAAAGGTATTTAGTCAGAAATGTTAATCTTTCAGATTACACAAACCAGGCACTGTAATGTTAAAATATGCTG
This sequence comes from Modiolus philippinarum, assembly GCA_002080025.1. NCBI lineage: Eukaryota > Metazoa > Mollusca > Bivalvia > Mytilida > Modiolidae > Modiolus > Modiolus philippinarum. The sequence goes on along the minus strand of MJUU01016562.1, from coordinate 8,276 downwards.
AAAAATGACTAAGTTCAACAATGCATAAAGTTGAATTTTTTTTCAAAAAAGCCCAAAAAGGCAGGTGCACATCTTCAATGTGTCAAGAACAACTGTGTAAAGTTTCAAAACCACCAGATATAAGGAGTCAGAGTTTCAGATTACACAAAACTCACTACTGTAATGTTAAAATTTAATGAATTTAATGAAAAAATGACTAAGTTCAACAATGCATAAATTCGACAATTTTTATCAACATCTCACCAAAAGGGATGGTGCACATCTTCAATGTGTTCAGAACAACTGTGCAAAGTTTCAAAAGCATCAGGTATAAGGTGTCTGAGTTTCAGATTACACAAAATCAGTACCGTAATGTTAAAATTTGATGAAAAATTGACTAAGTTTAGTAATCGATAAATGCCACAATTTTTGTCCAAATCTCACCAAAAGGGATGGTGCACATTTTCAATGTGTTATGAATAACTGTGCAAAGTTTCAAAAGCATCAGGTATAAGGTGTCAGAGTTTCAGATTACACAAACTCAGTACCGTAATGTTAAAATTTGATGAAAAAATGACTGTTCAACAATGGATAAATTCCACATTGTTTTTCCAAATCTCATCAAAAGGGTAGGTACACATCTTCAATGTGTCCAGAACAACTGTGCAAAGTTTCAAAAGTATCGGGTTAAAGGTGTCGGAGTTTACACAAACTTTGTACCCCCAAAGCGTGACAGACGGACGGACGAACAGACGGACGGACGGACGGAGTCGAGCGGCTTCTAGACCTGCGGTCACCTTTGGTGGCGCATGTAAAAATATAGCAAATTTGGCATTGATAAAAATCATGCTACTTTCAGTTTGAAAATTGCATCGGCTGACCTTGCATTCTTTATTCCGTTTTAGTTCGTCCCTTTTTGGAGTACTTCAGTGGATTCAAGTGTACATTTAACAGTTTGAAAAAAAGCTCATACATATTTTGAAAGATGGCGATAACTGGTACACAAATAAGCAAAATTTGTCGAGAAAACCGACTCTTTATAAAATGACTATACTACTGCGCATGTGCAATGAAACCGAAAATGAACACGATTGGTTAACATGTTACTTAGTAATTTTTTTACAATATAACGCAGTCAAAGTTTAGTCCGAGCTGAAGAAGATCAAATGCAAAATCAAAGTGTGAAAATGGCGATAACTGGTACATGACCAGTCGTCCCAGACAGAAATGAGGATAGAAATCCACGTTCTCGTAGGTCGATGAAGGACGGAGAATTTCATGTTCTCACCTATTAAAATGAGATAATGCATGCCAGGGATAGTGTTCTTAAGGTATTTTTTTTAAGAATTTGTCATATTTCCAGGATGGTCAGTATTCAACGCTAGGGTGGTTTCAAACTGAAAACAAAAAATAATGAAATCTGACAATTGGCCCGTTGACAATTAATCCGATCAAATTTCTATGGGTTTTTGAATCAATTTGTACGCTGAAAAACGACCAAAATGTCAATTTTCAACGGGGTCAATATTCTGTCATACACCGGTGCTAGCGTTAGTTTTACATCGGGTTTGGGGTACCAAACAACGGCAGTAAAATACCGAAGGAACAAAAAAAAACATTCCATAAATCAAAGTCCAGAGGCAAAGCGGAAACGATAACTCTTGAATAGAATACAGAAAAACCAAAGACACGACACACCCACAAAGCCAACGAACAACACAAATACAGCACTCAAAACGAATTAATGCACTACCAGTGTGATCTCCCTATAAAACAGAGTGACATCAAGTGCCGGGTAAGCATGTCTCGCTCTGTATACAACAACCGCCACACTGTCAGTGAGTCCCTCCAAGGTAAAGTCGAAATAACTTTTGTCAAATCCGGGAGAAGTGAATCTAGCTAAAAATGTCCGTTCTTATTTGTATAACCGACATTTCTTATCTATCTATGATTTAGTGGTGGCCGTCTTAGAATTTCTGAAGGGACAAAATTAACAAAGGCTGAACATATTGTGACAGTGTTTTTGCTCTCTCCTCAAAGTCACTGTTTGAACTGAAAGCTCTACAGTAACGAATAAACTGTGAAATATAGGTAGGTATAATTCTACTAAGAAAGAGAAAAGTCAAAATCACCACGCTTGTCACAAAGCCTTGATTTCAGACGTCCATGTTCATAAATGTATCAAGGTATAAAGAAGAACTTGGTGTATCGGTTTTCTCTTTAATTTCAAGCTCACTGGGTAGATCCGATGTAAATACTTTATTGAGACAAAAAAAAAAAAAAAACATCGTCTATTTGCAATTATATCTGATTAGCTCATGTTAAACAACTTAAGTTAGTTCTTTTTGTTTTTGGTGCACGAGCCCTTGTTAAAACTACTTCCGTTCCTTTTATTTGTTGAAAAACGTGGCCTCCAATTTCCACGAAAATGTCACTATTGTGAAACCGGTCGGTGTAGATTTTGAGATCACCAATGTAGTGAAACAAAGAATGAGGCCGGAGTCATTTGTAACCAGTAGATTCATTTATTTTAACCTCGTACACAAAAATGGATATTTGGATTTCCTATCCGTTTTTCAATACTAACGGATTTATCATCAAAGTTGATATCTGCTTTACTCTTGTATCTAACAGATACAGCAGATAATTCACTGTAAATTGAGTTTCTGCATATGGCCATTTCGACAACTTATGTCTCTTCAGTGCAGATAAAATCTAAACATTTGGAAGACCATAAATTCAGAGATGTTCAAAAACTGATTGAGAATAAATAACCAATATGATCTAAGCGGAAAACCAAAATCAGCTGAGAACAGAGCTTTGCATGAAGGAGATACTCCTTTGTTTTCATCATATTCACAAAGATATAGATATTGCAAGTTTCCAAATAATGTTTTTACCACTGGGTTGGTGAATATCCTCGGGGACTAACAGTCCATCAGCAGATATATTATTTACTTTGATAAAAAAAACCAACAGAAATCGGTCTTACATTCCAACACATATTTGAAGTGTAAGATCGAATCTATGTTCTACATAGTTCTTCAATGAGAATTTTGACGGGATAATTGCATGAATATATGGTAGCTTGGTATCGGGATTTCATTGGAATCACTTAATATGGTGAAGAATAATCATTTTGATAAGTTTTGGGAAACTTTGATTTTGTTTGTATTCACGTTGTAGACCTGCGATAATTGATCAGTGTTTACCAGTAAAGTTAATTGTGTAAGAAATCGCTATTGATTTTCCAAAATCTTGAAAAATGAAAACGGTGTAGAATAAAAAAATTCTGGAACAATTCAAAATCGCCTAAATTGGTTTTTTAAAGATGGTAACTCATACTTTCACGTCTGATTAAGCAGATGGTCTCAACAAAATGTTAAAACGACAAAAAGATATCTTCAACTTCCCTGTGAGGGCACTAAATGATTACGCAAGTTGATTTTCCTACATTCATACATAATTTTAAATCTGTTTTAGCATCAAGGAATGTTGTTCCCTTCCAATATAAATATTTGAAAATTTCCCTCTTTTGCTTTGAAAAAAAGTCTTGAAATGATAGAAAAATTACATTTATCCTTTGTTACAACAAGGTCATTTTGTCTATATCGTGGTATAATTTCAGTCATTTTGTTGTGAGAGAAAGGTTCCCTGAAAATAACATGTTTGGATTACAAGATATAAACTACAGAAATGGGAACAGTCAAAATCCGTAATAATAATTTGATAATTTGAGATCTTCAGTCATTTGTTTAGAATGTCTGTCACAGTGGTAATGGAAGATCGTCGGTTTTATCCTAATAATAATCGGAAGTGTACTTTTTAATAAAAATTTTAGTTTCCGAGATCAAATTCGACGAGGACAGTGCAGGCGACACACATCTTCCATGGAGTTTTTTGCAAAAAATTGCTAGTAACAAATTCCTAAGGCAAAACTTCCTTGACATTTATTATTCTTTACATGAAATAAAGTAGATGATATCTTCCTGATATTCACAAGTCTTTACATATTTTTTCCCCAAACAATGTGTTGAACATTTGTCCATTTGCCATTCCTACATTATATCAAGTAAAAAAGTTTCTTCTGATAATTTTAGAATTGAATAATTTTGACGGCACTTTATGGTATAGGGTGATCACTTTTCTAAGGTGTCTGATCTTATTCATGCTTTATATGAAATTCTATTTTCTTTTGTACGGTTATTACTTTTGTAGCATTTTTTGCTATAATTAAGTGGCAAAAACCTTTGATCTTGATCCTCATAGTATGAAAAAGAAAGGAAATGGGGTAAATGTCAAGGAGACAACATCCCATATCCAGGTTAAAACGACCAAAAACAAACATCTAGGGGTCACCAAATGGTCTTCAACACAGTGAGAACCTCACACCATATAGTAAGCCCTAAATGGTATGCTACACTAGTCTTTCTTCGCTGAACTGCCGGTTTTTGCAAATAACTTAAAAGGTCTCAACTTTTGAAGGTTGTGGACATTAATATGTCATAGGTATGTATCGCTTTACTAACTCGGCGCAGAGAGTGAGTTTGTTTATAACATCTTATATCCATATCATGGCCGCCGTGCGCGGTCCCGGCTTATGAAAAGGTCCGCAGCATCCTCTGAGCTTGGAGTATGAGTCTTCCTAACAGAGGCGACATGTTTGCCGTGTGTCGAGACCCGTGTCGATGGTTGACGAGATCCTGGTAGGTGCGATGCTGTGTTCAGACTCCCGCTTCGGCCATAAAATATCCGTTGGGCTGTTAATACAGGATCAATATCTTACTTTGGCTCTGATATCATCTAAACGGGAGGTCGGATTGGCTGGTCACGCCAAGCCCTCCCGTAGATCTTTCCTACTTGAGTTTAAGTTAACTAGTGTAACATTTTTGTCTAGATTTAAACCATCAATACATTGTAGGGGGTACTGGAGAAGGCGGTGGCTCATGGGTCAATCAAGTAGTACGCTTTCCATCAGTGCCTGATGGTTACGCTCCACTTGAGTATACCATCTTTGGAACACTTGACACTTTCTGGTGGAGATCCCTAGAATCAAAGTATCGCCCCTGTTGGCACTCGGTGGTGGGTGGGTGACAAAGATGGTGAAATCTCTTTTATTACTACATGGCACAACAAACCCCTCAAAACCAACCTGTTCCAAATAAAAAAAAAGAAAATCTGATGATTCCATCCCTGAAGTTGAAGATAACAGTTGGACAAAATTTATTGTGTTGACTAGATCAACTGATAAACCTATATCAAAATTCAATTCTTTTGCTATCCAAAAGACCATCCAAAGCATTGCTGGAACAGTGAAAAACGTCCCCAGAGTGCGATCAGGTGATTTACTAAATGAAGCTTCTTCAAAAATTCAAAGTCAAAATTTACTTAGAATAAATAAAATTCTAGAATTTAAAGTTTCGGCATCTCCCCATAGAACTCTTCATAGCAGTCGCGGCATTATGAGAGATAGAAGTCAGTATCTTTCAGATCTTAGCGATGAGGAAATTCTGACGAATTATCACCACAAGGCGTCACAAAAGTACAAAGATTTCTTTCGAAAAAATCAGGAAGCGCTGTAAAACTTAATACTTTTCTTTTAACCTTCAACAGTTCAATTCCTCCAACATAATTGAAAATTAGCCCCTTTGGTGTAAAGGTGGACAAATTCCTACCAAACCCTGTTAGATGTTTCACTTGTCAAAAGTTTGGTCATGGCACCAAACAATGTAGGAGCAAGTTGAAATGTTTTAAATGTGGGGAGGATGGTGAAAAGATTGAAGACATAATGTCGCAGGAGTTTATGTATCTTTAATGACGGTTCAAACACCTATTTACATCCTGGAAATGGGGCTTACTCAGCTATAGGCCTAACTATGACTGACCCATCTCTACTGTTGGATTTCTCATGGAAAATACACGGCGACTTATGTAGTAGTGATCACTTTCCGATCATTCTTCAACATCTTTATTCTACTACCGGAGGAAAGCCACAGCGCTTAAAATTTGATAAAGCTGATGGTCACTCTATGAAAATTTATGTAGAGAAGAATTGAAATCTGAACTGTTCGAAGATGTTCTTGATCCCTTAAGTCTTTTCAGTGAAAAAATACTTTCCATTGCAGATAAATCTATACCGAAAAGCCAAAACGGCCTGGGAAACCCTGGTTTGACGATGACTGTGATGATGCTCTGAAAAATCGTAAAAAGGCAGAGCAACTTTTCAATAAACATCCAACGACGGACAATCTTGGCAATTTTCGCGTTTTTCGTGCAAAAGCTCGAAGAGCCTTGAAACAAAGAAGACGCACTTCTTGGCGCAACTCTGTCTCTAAACTAAATTGCCACACACCTATGAACAAAGTATGGAATATGGTACAAAAAATTCAAGGGTAAAAATAGGAAAGCTAACGTCCATCACACAAGATATTTTAACATCTGAAAAAGATATTGCAAATAAAATTGTAGAAACTTTTGTGAAACATTCTTCTTCTAAAAATCTAGGACCCACATTCCAGATAATTAAAGTACAAAAAGAACGAAACAAGCTTAACTTTAAATCTAAAAATACAGAGGAATACAACATATTATTTTCGATAGATGAACTGAAACAATCCTTGGATAAGGCACATGGCACGGCATGTGGCCCTTACGATATCCATTATCAACTCCTCAAACATCTTCCTTTAACAACTCTGGAAAATCTTTTAAACCTTTTTAATAAAATTTGGGAAACAGGGAAACTACCGCCTATGTGGAAACAAGCAACTATACTACCTATTCCAAAATCAGGTAAAGATCATTCCGAATTATCTAATTACAGACCACTGGCATTAACTAGTTGTGTCTATAAGACAATGGAACGGATGATAAACAACCGTCTTGTTTGGTATCTCGAATCGAACAATCTTCTGCCGAACATCCAAAATGGATTTCGACGAGGTCGTACAACCATAGACCATCTAGAACGATTCGAAACATTTATCAGCAATTCATTTTTAAAGAAAGAACATGCAGTGTCTATCTTTTTCGATCTTGAAAAAGCATATGACACAACATGGAAATATGGCATTTTAAAAGATCTTTTTGATGTGGGGTTGAGAGGAAGTTTACCAAATTTTATTGAGAACTTTTTGAGGATCGTGAATTCAATGTAAGAGTCAACTCTACATTTTCTGACTCGTTTGAACAAGAGATGGGTGTTCCGCAAGGGAGCATTCTCTCTGTTACACCATTTAGTATTAAAATAAATAGTTTGGTCCAGGTTTTAAAAAGATAACATTGATGGATCTCTTTATGTAGATGATTTTCTGATTTGCTATCATGACAAAAACATGAATAACATAGAACGCCAATTGCAATTATGTCTAAACAGAATCGAAAAATGGGCAGTTGAAAATGGTTTTAAATTTTCAAGCTCGAAACAGTGCGGATACATTTCTGTTGTAAGCGGAAAATGCACCCCGACCCAGAGCTTTACGGTTCTACCCGTAAATCATACATTAAATTATGAGATACCGTTCACCATCAAGTTTTGCGTCTTTCATTAGGTGCGTTCAGAACTTCTCCTGTGGAGAGTCTCTATGTTGCAGCAAATGAACCATCCTTGGAAGACAGACGTATTAAACTTGGTTTACAATATGCAACAAAGCTTAAAGCGTATCCTTCCAATCCTTCTAACAACTGTGTTTTCAAACCTCTTCACAAAACTGACTATGAAAAACGCCAAAACGTTATACAACCTTTTGGTCTTCGTATCAAACCACACCTTGAATCTGCCAATATAAATTTAGATGAAATAGCTCCTATAGAAACTCCCAAAAAACCTCCATGGCTGAAACCAAAACAAACATTTAATTTTGAACTACGCAAACACAAAAAGGTTGATACTAATCCTCTGGTTATCCAGCAGGACTTTGGAAGAATTAAATCTGAACATTCTGAATACTTGCAAATTTACACAGATGGCTATAAGGATGGAGACAGAATGGCTTCTGCAGCCGTTTTTGGAGAACGTACAGCAACTCTCCGATTACCATCCTCTAGTTCAATATTTACTATTGAAGCAAACGCTATTTAGTCAGCACTTAAATATGTAACTTTATCGCAATCAAAAAAGTTCATGATCTGTTCCGATTCACTCTCATGCCAATAGGCAATTGAAAGTCGAAAAACAAAACACCCTATTGTTTTGAAAATAACCGAATTCTACAAGTCACTTAGGCAAAGAAGTCATTTATGTTTGTGGAGATCTATGGAAACACAGTTGCTGACCAGGAAGCCAAGGATGAACTAGA
>MJUU01016559.1:28251-49904 GCA_002080025.1 Modiolus philippinarum | reverse complement strand
TTACATTAGATAACGGAGTCATCAACCATTCCCTTTTTATGACCACAATATAACTAATAAAAGAATTCATCGGCAAAAAATTACTGATATAGAGAGGGAAAAATTCAAAAGTAAAAAAAGTATGGCATTTAATATTTTTAACAAATTGAAAAAAACTTTACTACATGTAAACAAATGACTAAATACCGAGATTACTGTATGTACAAATAAACAAAAATTAACAAGACGACAAAAGAAGTGCAAATTTTGCATATTCCAGTCAACATATATTTTTTAAATTGCTGAATACCCTTAAGTGTGGCATTAAATGATAAAAATTGACAAATGGAGTGGAATCGACAAACGGATCGGCCTGTTACCAGGAATTGAAATTTACAAATGTTATCGTCAAATAAATGTATATATCTTTTCAAAATTTGATGTATTTGTCAGTCGTTTCCACATAAGATAGTAACCTGTATCAATTAAGAAACATTCTACTAATTTCTGATCTGTTTGGAAAATCCGGATACATAAAAACAAAAACTAGTTACTAATATCAAATGTTTTTTCTATTAAATCTAATAAGAGGCTTTGTCCAATAGACAATAGTCTTACCTTTAAGTTTTCAGTAGGAGTGTTGAATACAAGTCTTTGAACTGAGTCAAATAAAACACCCTTGGACTGAGTATTTCTTGATCGTATAAAATTCTGAAATAGCATCCAGACGCATATAGCTATAAAAAACAACCATACCAATGCATTTCTTCGTCGACGCATTCCGATAAGTCAAACACATCTATTTAATATATTTAATTTTGAAACAGCTGTGAAAACATACAAAATGTATAAGTGTCTATGTATTTGATTGCCAATGATTTTTTTTTCATCTGCCTACTGATTAATAATACAAAAAATACCTTAGTTGCATATAAAACAGTAAATTTCGTTATGCTGTACATGTGTTTCAAGGAGTAACCTCTCATCAGCAGTATTTAAATCAAATAATATGGAAAGCCGTAATCCAAAAGTTGTAATAAAAGAAGTACTCATTGCAATAAACCGAAATAGGAAGCCAAATCCAAGGACATCTACCGAGTGCCATACACGGAATGAAGCCTCGGTATTTTTAAGGGATTGGAATTTTAATAACAGCAGTAAATTACTATAACACGCAAGGTAAAATTTTCATGTCAGACAATAGGAAAAATGAAAGGATATGGAGTGAATGTACATGTGACAAAAACGCACACGATACATAGAAAACTCCAGTTTATCAAGGACAGGGCTTTTATTCCTGTCTTCATCTTGATGTCGACTAAGTCTGACTATCGGGCTGGTGAATACCCTCGGGACCTCTGGTCCACCAGAAGTGGCATCGGCCCAATGGTTCAAAATACAAAAAATTACCCAAGTTGCATATAAAACAGTAAATTTCGTGTCCTTTAAAATTATTTCGATGTATGAACTTTCGGCATTCATTTTGCAACACCTGTTGATTGCATGATCATTTTGGTTTCTCTGAAAATATTTTAAGTTTTAACTGACTGACCAGTTCTATTTAATTTCAACATATGCCGAATAAAGCCCGGTGCCATTTCCCGCCTTATCTATTCGGAATGCAATTCTCAATGTTAATCACTTATCATCTGATGAAAAGATAAAACCACTTTATCCCGATTATTACCACATTTAACCACTCTCGGTTGTTCAATTTTGAACTTTAAAAAAGCTCGGCAAGCCTTACATTTAAATTTTATAATTTAACTATCTCTATTCGATAAAATATGGTAATGGTGTAATCTATATACCCACCCATAAATTCACGGAAATTTTAAAGATATGTCTAGAAATTATGTTTCCCAAGTTCAATGGTTTCTAGAACCCTTAGTGCATTTGCTATTTATTTTAGACTTTAAATCTTCTGATAACATGCTTTCAATGGCCAAACTTCAACCTAAAAACACACGAAATAAACCTTTTCAATTCAATTTTGTTTCCTATTGGAATATTAAGCAGATATTTTCACTAAGGTGTTTTGGCACATCGATATCCGAAAAAGGGGGTCTATTTAATGTTTTCACATGTATAACTGTAGAATCATAATATTAATATCATAATAAACCCAACGTCCAGTTGTGGTGCACCCCGAGAGGATGCCTACCATTTCTTTTTTGAGTGTACTAAATATAATGAAATACGTCGTCACTTGCTTTCAAATCTTAACCAGTTGCAAACTGAGCTTGAAATTAATCTCAAATTATTAACATGTGGAAATAGCAATTATTCAACAGAAGTTAATATTGCGATATTCAATGAAGTTTATAGTTATATAAAAAAGTCAAAACGTGTCCTCATTGTTTGATTTAAATTATATTTCTGTCAACGAGTCCATGATTATGATTATAGTCAGTATATTTAAAAATCTACATATTTAGTAATTGTTCAAATTTGTTGCATGCTCTACTATTATTGTATAATACTGTATTATATGGGAGAAGACTTCATAAGCTGGACAAGCTTGTGTCCTATCCCTTTTGTTCAATGAGCAAATAAAATTGTTATAAACTAAACTGTAGAATGTTACTGTATATATGGTGTTTATATTGTGTGCGTTTTATTTTATTGCGGATAGAATTGCACAGCTGGGGTATGCCGACGAATTTGAGGTAGCGTTTCAGAGGCCCTACTAAAGCTAAAGTTAAAACAGTTCATTTAGAGGTTGATACCATCCTCCACGTGCTATGTGCAGTGTATTCTATATAATTATCATATCCGTTTTAAAGTCCAATGGTTATGCAAAGTCAGATAAATAGTATGACCTTGGAGTCTTCCATTCATACGTAGTGTTCCTTTTTTCATACAATATAATTGACACATCAGTGAAAGTGGAGATATATATATATTGCATAATAATGCTCTCAAAACACCGAACAATAAAGAACAGTCAAATGTATTTCTTCGTCCTCACAAAGAAAAAAATATTTTTACGCAAAATTTCCGTACTTCTATTTTCTTTCGTGCGACGAAAAGTGGTGGATGCGAGACATAGCGAACAAATATGTCTTTGGCGTCTGCGCCGTCAACAATCAGGAAATAGGCTAGAGGATAATTTATTGTCAAAATATTGTATCCATGACAATATTTTCTCATGGACTATCCGGGAATTTTTACTTGATTAAGAGGACTTGGTTTTTTACACACTTATATTAATGAATATAACTTTTATATATGGATTACTTTTAATACATATATTATGTACATCTTTATTAAAATTATATGACACACATACAAACAGAATGAAGTATATTTTACCTACTTTTTACGCAGCACCAACTTTAGTAAACATTTGCATTGTACATACTATCCTATATGTATTTGACTGGGGAGCATGTGATCTTAGATACAAATATATTATGGCAAGCAAGCAAGTATCCAATACAAATAGAAGCTTTGTCTGCAGGGACAAGGACCTAATTTTCACGAATGCTGGTCAGACTGGGATCCACGACGGGATCTTCAAATATACTGGTAATATAATAAACTTCATTGTTGTTTTCAAGCCGTATGCGATTCACAATAAATGACTTATGGACATGATCCAGTCGGACAATGTATCAGTGTCCTCCTTCCTTCAAATTTTCCCTTTCGTCGTTCTTGCTTCGGTATTCGTTTGCCTATGTATCTCTTTCTTTGCACATTTCCTATAATAGTTACCGGCTGCATCCATCAAAATCTTGAATTTGTACCACTAGTTGATGTTCTAGGGTACACGGAATTTGGTACCTTTTGAGAGGATATCTCGTTGCCTACCATATCTAGGTCACCAGTTATAACGTGTACGGCCGGACTATAATTGAATGGGGAAGAGGAGCAAGTGCAATCGGGTGGTTTGGCTTTAAAGTCATAAATTTGGAAGCCACGCAATGCACGGTTGTAATTGAAAATGGAAGGTGCAATTAGGTCACTTTGACATTTTTATTTACATATCAATTTCCTAGATTGACATTTACATTTTACATGACATAGTGGTTGACATACATTTCAGCGATTACATTTTCACTACTGCGTTTTAAAATGGGGAAAGTTTTTGTTAGTTTCCGAAACTCTCAAAGACCACTAATTTCTTGGAATTGTAGTACACCTAAACAATATTGGTTTCTCAGTGTTATTTGGCTGATGGGAATTTTCAACTTTCAGATTCTCATTTTAACAAAACAAAACTTAAAACAACACGAACGAGAATTAGAAAATTGCTAATTAAAAAATTCACCAAGACATCCATACAGAAGCAGAATCTACTAGATGAAGCGTACACATGTATGAATTGGTTTTTTCCCATCCAAGAAGGTCAAGTTTTTATATGCTCCACAAAACACATAAATTTGGGAATTCTGGTAGACCTATAGTTTCAGCTTGTAGCTGTCCTATAAAGTACATTTCTAGTTTTCTTCATGAAAACAATATATAACATATGGCAAAATGAGGGTTACTTTTTTATGCAAATTTATGAATATTCATAGGCAGTTATACCACGTGACCATAGAGAAGTGCCTGAATCCACTTTTTCAATTACCAACGTTATACGGATAATATTATCTTTTTCACCGTATTCGACTCTAATTTTACCTGCACAAATAAAGTTTCCGGCGCGAATTTCATGAAATAAATGTGAAATTTGTGTAAATGTTGACAAAATTGGGACAGTTTCATAAGGTCCTCATCAAAAACATGCATTTTTTAACATTCGTGGGAACCTTTATTTCATTTCTGTTGATGTAAGTAGGTATATCACTGAATTATTATCGTTAAACACTTGCATATTCTTTCATGACAAGTTGTTTACATCTTGAGATTACTTGACAATTTCAATTTCATATCACAGATAATCGACATCTTGCAATATCTTGACAAAGACAATACTACGCAATTCGCTTCAAATATTATTTCCTTCTGGGAACCTTGAATTTTTAAGATATTTTATTCATTTGAATGTGTGGTGAAGGAGGTAAACGTAAACTGTACATATGTGTATATTTTATTCATGTAAAACTGACATTTTTATAAAATGTCCGGGCCCTTCATGAAAATGTTTCATTTCTTTTCACAATGTATTTGATATTTTGACGCCATTTTGTCTAAAAATGGCGATATATGCAAATGAGCAAAACGGTAAGATTTTGCCATATGAATGAAAGAAGAAAGAAATAAAGATCGACGGGACAACGAGTTTTGATTGCCACTGGAAAAGAGGAGAAATATGTAAGCGCAGGAAATTTAACTTTTTATACGACCCTAGTCAGTATGCTCTCCCTAGAAAAATAAAGAAATGTTCTTTATACTGCGTAGGGAGTGTCACTTCTCCATATACTTTTGGCTACAATGGTTGGCGACCAGGCTTTGGTATAATGCCACGACTACCCTGCACGGACAGGGAATTCTCATATCCACCATCCACCACATGGGATGCGACCGTTAGCTGTATAGTCGGAGCCTCTAAAAACGATTCAAAATTCGACACTGACCATAAAAATTATCAACGCAAAATGGTTATAGTAGTCAAATAGATAATAACATGCATTGACTAACGTGAATATTGAATTGCACAAAAAAGATAAAAAGCGTTTACGACCGAGTACTGACAGTTGACATAAATAATAGGATTTAATCATTAAAATTAAATCCAGTTATTTGTGGTGATTGCAAGTTCGTGTGTTTTGTTATCTTTGTGGTATTTCGGATGCACCTTTGATACCATAACAACAATCACTTCCTTTTCTGTTCGAGAATTTGGATGAGGCAGACGTACTTTTTATTGTGGAAGGAAAATTTAAAACCCTCCCAAATGCCCCCTCTCATTATTAGTGGTTATTATTACAGTGTATGTCACAAGGGAATTATTGACAATTTATATATCATCGTGTAGTATATTGTAATGTAGGTTCAAATTAGTTAAATTTGAATTAGGGTTTTAGTTGAATGCAAGATACTGCTGCTGTTTTTATTTTTTTCAGTTTTTGTGAGTTTATGATTGGTCATTCTGACAAATATGCAGCAGAACTAGAGAAATATTGGTACCTGATGCCATTGATGAAACAGCAAAAGGATTGATTTTACTTAAGTAACTAATAGAACTTTAATTTTAAGCTTTATAGTACCAGGCAAAGTAACCAACATTAAAGCATCAAATGTTTTGGCAAAATTTCGCTGCGATTGAAGTCATCATGAACATTTTAATTTCATAAAAGTTCAGTTTATTAGAACTATCAATTAATATTTCATATTCATTGATCTTCCACTGATCTCCAGGGTTGATCATATTGATGAATCATATATCTTGATAACTTGTTTTATGGTCAGCCATTTTATAACAGACGGCAACCATCATATAGACATAGAAAGAATATAGTTTACACATTTCAAAGAAAAGAAAAAAATGATTGTCAATTAATTATAATAATAAAAACTGGCCAAATACTGCCAAACCTGATATATATTTTGTATTTCATGTTGTGCCAATCATACAGAATAAATGATTATGATTACGTAATGGGTCATAGATTACCTTGTGTGATCCAATGTTTGGGGGGAAGTGTATTACTAATTCATATATTTTGATATATCAAGTAAAAATAAAATATTAAACAAAATATATTGTCAAAAGACGTGATTTTTTTTGCTAAAAGTTCTGCATGACTTCCTTCCATTGGTCCCGAGGCCAATATCCATTGAATTTTAAATTCGATATATGGAAATGTTTCCTCATTGGGATATCCCAACTTGGCCCATAAAATGCTCGAATATACTGTTCAGTATTGCATGGTACTCGAACAACTATTCCTTTTAGTGTGGTCCAACATCGTTTATATTTTGGAAAGGTATATCTGAAATAAAAAATCAAATGTATTATTCAAGGGCGAATCTACTATAGATCTTCTATTTAATACTTGCCGAAAAAAAGCAAACACAATTCAATTTTTTGCTTTTGGTTGGGATAGTAAAACTGATTATGATAATGAAGATGTCTTTATTTGTTCAATTGTTTATTGATATACATTTATATACTGAGCATCAGAAATAATGCAACACTTGCTCCATGCCTACGGTTTCTGAAATATTTAATCTCTATTTATTACTAATGCATATTTATAAAATTCCAAAGGTCGAGATCAAACGAGTCGATTTTTGTCAAAAGAAATTTGAAAATTAAGCAACAAAACAATTTGTATGGAATGTGTGCTAAGACGAAAGGTCATATGACTCTCTGTATAATGGTACAAAATCGCCAAAAAGGTTATTCCTGTTCATGTCTAAAAGGTAGGAGCAGGAATAATTGAACTTTCGTTGTTTTGAGCCATTTTTGCTCTTTTATTTATTTATTTATTTATTTATTTACTTTTTTCTTCTTTTTTTTTTTGAAAAAGATAATCGAATTTCGAATCGTTTACTCATACGCTGTGCTTTTTGTTGGAAGTATATATCTTTCGTGCCACATGGACTGACGGATAATTTTGTAAATTCATCGAAGCGACAAGGGTCAACTTAGAATCAAAATTCTAAAAAGGCAATACATAGGCAATATGACTGGAGACATTTCAAATAATAACATAACCACAAAGAATTTTCATATACTCGATCAGTGCATACTATCTATTCACGAAAAATATTTGTTTTTGGGTACAGATAACAATGTCATGGCGAAGGAAATAGTTCGGTATTTGGCGACTTTTTATCAGTTTAATTCACCTTTGATCAATGATCTGAATACACATAATTTAAGAGGTGTATTTTTACTATTGATATGTAGCGATTTGTTCATGTTTTGATAGTTAATACTACAAATATTCATACACCACCGTTGATTGTATATTGATCGTTATCTAGTAGAGTTATTTTTCTTTAAATTCTGTGTTTTCAAAATTGACCAATAATTATTATATTTATGATTACATCATTTTTATTGTAATACTTTATCTAATTAAAAAGTATATATTTTCATTAAATGGAATGATATATAGATATAATGGTCTTTAAATTCCTAATTTTGTTAATTTAAATTTCTATTAATAGATTTTACATGGAAATATTTATTTCTGATATATCCAATGTTCTGGTTAGTAGGAAATTTTGAGTATCCAAGAATGTCCTTTAATAAAGTATCATATCTTTAAAGATGAAAAAAAATAAAGTATCATATCTACTTCTGTAATACGAAAATATATAAAATCTAAATGTTAGAATTTGTATAATAAAAATAAAAGTAGTAACTCTTTGAAGCCAACAATGGTTTAGTAGTTACCACATCCGAATCACGTAGCAGACGACCTAGTCAAGCCACACTTGGTGTCCGTCTATTAGTCTGTCACTATTTCCATCACTGGCGTGCGTCGTCTCCTGCTATACTTAATATAAATAGCACAAATGATATAGATTTTTATTTACTGAGCAGGGCACAGAACATCAATCAATATTCCTTAGGCTCAAATAGTAACATTTTGAGTTATACCATCCGTTTCTAATTTTCGTTGGTGCATATGTGTTAACCCTCAAAACGAGCGGAATCGAGTGAAGTAACTACCTTTAAATTTCTTGTCGGTCTACAAGAATATTTTAAAATATGAATACTTTGTGCATGTAACAGATTTGCTAGCCTATGTAACAGAGATTTTCTATTTATGTCGGGTACTTATCGTCATGTTTCACACACTTATGTACTTATACAGAATACGCCTTTGTTAGAAAAATATTTTATTTTGATCGTAATGTAGGTCAAACTATTTAACAAGTCTTAAGAATAAGACTTTTTATAAAAACTTCGGTAAAAACTTGGAGAATATAATATATCTTTATTCACAAATGCACAATTGTGCCATATATTCTACCTACAACGAATTACAAAAGAAATCACGTGCTTGTTATAATTATGGTTTCTTCAGTACAAGCCCCGCCTTGTTGTTATCGACAAGCCAATGAAAGTAAACATTACATTTTTGCTTACAAACAATTTGTTTAAAGTTTCTCAAGGAACATCCCAGCGCTGTGACAAAAACGCACACGATACAGAAAGAAAACTCCAGTTTATCAAGGACAGGGCTTTTATTCCTGTCTACATCTTGATGTCAGTTAACTTACAGCAACATAGTTTGAGCGGAAATATTTCATTATGAATATTCTTCGTATATCAATTTATTTCAGAAATAAAAGATATGGCCATGTCTTTTCTTTTAAAATTCTTAATCGTTAGTTCACTCTATGATTTGTAAAACGAAAATGTGTAATGTTTAAAAAGTCATATTATTATGATCTACTATAATTAGAATTGTGAAAAAAACAAACAAACAAACAGCAAAACAAAACTGAAATAGAAAAAAACCCTATGCTCGCAAATATCTGTCAAATTAGTGATTGTATTACATGTTGCAGAGACAGAGATTAGAAACTCCTAGTTAATCCTTTGTAAAAATCGTTAATAACACGCGTGTGCGAGACTTCCCGTGTGGTAGGTCGATTTTTAATTCCCAACACTGTTAAAACTGTACAGAAATGTCAACAAAACGTTTTCTGTTGAATATAGATAAATTGTCATGGATATTAATTGTAATATCAGGTTAACTAAATTATTAATATAGACTCTGAAGTATTATCTGTGATGTAGCACAATTTAGACTGTTTAAACCTGTCTGGACTGAAGAATTACATAACAGCAACAGGAAATTTTTACATATACCATTTAAGAACAAAGGTATTGACGCTATTAATCTAAGCCATATACTTAATCACAAACAAGTAATATCGAAAATTCCCGTCTACTTCAATAATCAATCAGTCCCCATTATTTCCTACAGCTACTCCAACACCATCGCAAAGCATATCTTTAATTACAGAAAAGCATTGCAGGACCTAGATATTGAAGTTTACTCTAAAAATCCTCTGACGTGTGATTGTTCCAGTTCACCTTTTATATACCAACCCTCTAGCCACGTTATTAAGGTAATCTGGATATCATTGACCACGATGGTCTCAGGAAAATTATTTCAAAAGGCCCGAAGTTCAGGGAACCTCAACTTATCAACTGGAATCATGATTTTAAGATTATTATGGACGCAGTTGAGAAATATGCCAGATCCTGTATCAAGCGTGAATCTGAAGTTGATGACATCAACACATTGTCAGAGTGGGTAAAAGCTATCCGGTCTTTAGTGTTACGCAGAATACATAAATTGAAAAACTGCGTACAGAATACACCCAAATCTATCTTCAAAGATGGTGACGCTGTATTTTGTCTTTCATCCCTTTGTCGTCCCAGCAGACAAAGCCGCAAACAATGTTGTTTTTGTGTGCAAAAAGCACTATTATGATTGTCTAATACAAGAACTTTGCATAGAAAATAGCTCAGGCAACCCCACATACAAAAATATTACTATAGATAAAGATGAAATCCTGGCAAATCATAAATCGTTTATGAAATCATTAAACATTTCTACCAATGACAAATCTAATGATTTGCCTAGTTTGTACTGGATACCCAAACTTCATAAGTGGCCGTACAAACAACGGTACATTGCCGGCTCTTCCAATGGGTTCTACTAAAGAACTGTCCATTATCCTAACTAAGATTTTGACTGCTGTGAAAGAAGGCCAGCAAAAATATTGTGACACTGTTTATTCACGTAGTAGCATCAATCATATGTGGATACTAAAAAATTGTAAAGATCTTCTGAACAACTTGAATACCCGGTCACTTTCTAAGATCCATTCGTTGAAAACATTCGATTTTTCTACAATCTATACCACTCTTCCCCATTCAAAATTGAAAAGTCATTTTAATTGATTGATCTTATCAAGAACGCATTTACTTACAAAAAAGTACAGAGCTTTAAATATGTAGCCTTAGCATATACATCTACATATTTTACTAAGAAAGTACCAAAGGGTAACACACGATACTACACTGAAGAACAGGTGATCAGCATGCTGGAATTTCTCATTGACAACATATTTGTCCAGTTCGGGGGCAAGATATTCCAACAGACAGTCGGCATTCCAATGGGAACGAATTGTGCTCCTCTCTTAGCCGACCTGTTTTTGTTCACTTTCGAAACAGCATTTTTGCAAAATTCAGTCAAACAAAATAAAATTAAAGAGGCTACATCCTTCAGTCACTCATACAGATATATTGATGATGTCTTGTCGCTTAATAATAGTAACTTTGCCGACTATATTCCATTAATATATCCCCCAGAACTTGAAATAAAGGAGACTACAGACACTGACCATTCTGTTTCGTTTTTAGATTTACTTTTGGAGTTTGACGACAGTGGCAATCTCAGCACACGAATTTATGACAAAAGAGACGATTTCAATTTTGATATTGTAAACTTTCCACACCTCGACAGTAATATTCCGTCTTCCCCATCGTATGGAGTATATATTTCTCAATAAATCCGTTACGCCAGAGCATGTAGTCACTATCAAGATTTTTTGAAACGACACAGATGTTTAATTCGTAAACTTTTAAATCAGGGCTTCGAGAAATGCAGATTAATAGTTTTTCTGAAGAAATTTATTGGACGATATCCAGATTTGATTGATAAATATTCAATCCATATTTCCAATTTTATTGAAGACGGTTTTGTTTAATTTTAGCTTCTTCCTTGATGTTTCTCTCTTTTTGCAACTGTAGTGTGATTTGTGCACCGAGCGACAAAAATATTTTACCTGTATGAGACTAGGCTTGTACATCGAACGACAAAAACATTTTACCTATTAGAGAAAAATTCTAAGATTTGACAGGATCCGAGGCACACCACTAATTCGGCCTCCCATTGATTCGTATTTTAAATTCCAGGATTTCAAAAAATCCAATAATATAGAAATGAATTTTCCCAGGTGCGGGAACTTGTTTTCCGTTAACAGATCACCAACACGATAAAATAAATACATTTAAACCATATGTTGTATGCCAAAAAAGAAAATAAAATTGAATTGAAGCGTTCCGGTTAATTTTGTACATAGTCGCAACAGACAATTTTCGGTATTTGGTCGTATTTCATTCGATCCGTTCTAGCTTGTTATGCAACTTAATCATGTTTTTTCAACTGTTCTTTGCTCTCTGTCATTCACCTAGAAATATTCTATGATCTTGCTGATTATAACATGTATCAATTGGCTGGAGTCACTACAAATGAAAAGGCACTGTTTTTTATAGTACTATTTTCGAGGTCTGTCAAACATTGGCGTATTGAAATAGTGTAGTGCGCCCTGACAATATTATGGCTTTGACATTTAACACAATCAGGGCACACAGAAGGTATAGTTAGTCGTCATATAAGCTGGAGGTTGATGCATCAATAAACCTGGTTTAGCCCACCATTTTATTTATAAAATGCCCGTTCCAAGTCGGGAATATGACGGCTTGCCAAAAATGTTCTGTGTCGGATTGTGTTCCCCTGATTCAGTCGAATGTTATATGGATTTTCCTTACTGGTCTCTTCCTTTGATCGATTCGGACTTTTGTTGTCACTTTTATTTATTAAAGGACGATACATCAGTTAAAAAACAATAACTTTACCATCTGAACATTGTGCCCGTACAGGTAAACTTTGACGAAAATTACGAGGAGTTCCGATTCTAGTATTGCATCATTGGTGCGAGTCTCTGTATGTCTCTATATGTTGACAGTCATTAAATTCAATTAAAATCAATTGAAAAATAACTTTGTATTATCTAGTACATGTGCCATTTTGACCTCCCCCTCTACATTTTCCATATTTCTAAGAAACAGTAAGGGCTAATGGTGATCATGAGAGCTTACGACAAGGAGAATCCAAAGAAACGAACCCTATAAAACTGAAATAAAAAAATCATAAACATAAATCCCTTTTTCGTTTTTTTAATGATCCTTTTCAAAAATTGTACAGGTATGTGAACAATCGAGTATCCTTGGATATGGGTTTACCCATATCTTATCTTGTTATCTTAGTCGTCCTAGTATTTGCAACTTCGTCGTTATCATATGCAAAATATATGTTTGTATATCTTTTGTATTCACATAAACAGCAAGCTCTTACTAGTAGAAGCATTTTTTTCTAAATCGATCTTCCGTGTGAAGTTCTTACAAAATATCATAATGTTATTCATTTTTTTTTATTTTTGAACCCATTTCCAGCAGAATTTGTGTCCATTGTTGCATGTAATGAACTTTATCAAGTTTTCAAGTTTATCTTCCTTGACATTCTTAACAAACACACATACACTCTCATCAATGTTTTAAAAGACAAAAAGGCGTGTGTGAATCAAAAATATGTTTTGTACCCATAAACCGGTTTAACCTTAAAACTGGCTTTTGCTAGTGCCGGTACCAAGTCCGGCTGTCCCGAGTTCCTATCGTTGTTTACGTTTGTCTTTTGTCTAATTTGTGTTTTTATTACATCAGACATAACAGGAATACTGGAGAATTGTTTTTTTAATTCCCATGAGTTATCTACAGTGAACAGATTATGTCTTTCAAACACCCCTTCAAATGTTCGTCCAAGTATAGAGTAATATGATTATATGAGATGGTTTTTAAATTTCAAAACACGTTCACTTCCCTTGAGTTTACTGAACTTCTGGCCAATCGAAATCATAATAGGCCTTTTCAAAAAATCATATGAACCGCCCTTCGGTTTCGGCATTTAAATGCAAACAAACAGTTTCGGTTATCAACCCAACACGGCGAGTGTTGTTCATCCTGAACACAGTTCATAAAACTATTCATATTTAGATAACAATGCCATTGTTTAATGTGGTTTACTGTGACACTGCACTAATTTTGTTATAATTGAAATGTATTCAGGGTTTAAGTGTATAAGCCGACCATACGAGTGATAACCGGAAGCGAAGAGTGTTTGTACCTCCATTTGAGAGGAGAGTTCAAAATCCAGGAAAACATAAAACACTTTTTGAAAAGGGCTATTTTATTGATTGACTTATTAAATGGTGTTACAGCTGAACTTCTAGTGAGCAACATTTCAGCTATATCAGGTCGTGAACAAGCTAATCAATTCAAACAAATTTAAGTAACAGAAGAAAGAAATAAACATGGAATTGACAACCGGGGCAGCGAGTTTCGATTGCCACTCGAAACGGGAGAAATGGGTTTGGGCAAGAATTTTTACCTTTTGTGCGGCTCTCAAATGCAGAAGAAAAATGCAGAAGGGACCCTTTTACTGCATCGAACGTGCATTTCTCACAAAGTTTGACTGCGATAATTCGCGATTAGGATTGTTGTATTATGACCTGACTACCCAGCATAGATAGGGCTTTCTCCTATCAACCATCTGGGAACGCGTGAAATTACCATGAAAATAGGAAAATACCTAGGTAACTGTTAATTTGGATTCTGCATATTCGCATTTCGACAACTAATGTCTCTTCAGTGCAGATCAAATCAAATTTTTGGAAATCCATATATCGAAATATGTGTAAAATCTGATAGAGAACAAATTGCCAATAGGGTCTAAATAGTAAAGCCAAAACCATCTAAGGACAGAACTATGCGAGAGAAAGATACTCCTTAGTTTTGAACAAAATTTAATAAAATTAGATATTGCAAGTTTCCTCATAATGAAAATCATGAATTTAACAGACATACAAATTATCTTCAAATATTTTTATATATCTTTGTTTCATTTGATTTAGGTCACGTAATAATCATTTGGACATTTCAGAAGATGTATAATGGGGCAATATTGCTGTCAAGTCTTTTGATCGATTGAAAAGTTAAGAGTTTAACGTCCAGTGACCAAGGTCGGTGT
Organism: Modiolus philippinarum; assembly: GCA_002080025.1. NCBI lineage: Eukaryota > Metazoa > Mollusca > Bivalvia > Mytilida > Modiolidae > Modiolus > Modiolus philippinarum. The sequence goes on along the minus strand of MJUU01016559.1, from coordinate 35,127 downwards.
GATTAAAAATGTAATGGTAATTAATTGTTATACAATACATTTTTTGGTGTAATGCCAAGTAATGTGCAATTAAGAATTGTTTCATTACATGTAATGGTAATTTAATTAATTACAGTCATGAAAAGGCTGTAATGCCAATTACTTTTGAATTACTTTTTAATTATATTTGTCATTTTGCATGAGAAAAATATTATGTATATATCTTCTATAAAAAATTAAAAAGTAGCCTATTGAAGCTTTTCAAAAGTCAATATAATAAATCTCCATTTTATTAGATTTCAGAATATAATCAAATAACTAAGAAAATACTATCATATTCACCTTTGATTTATATTCATTTCTTAGTTTTAGGACATATTGTTTAAATTCTATAGTTTATTTATCATTTCTACTTGACAACTCTGGACGTCTGAAAACAAAACTTTACGACAAACGCGATGATTTCGACTTTCCAATAGTGAGCTTCCCGTTTTTGAGCAGTGATATTCTCATATCTCCGGCATATTGCCTTTACATTTCACAGCTCATTCGCTATTTTGCCGTGCCTGTAGCATGTACAGCGATTTTGTCAACAGATCGAAATCACTGTCTCAAAAACTTATACATCAAGGGTATGTTCAGTCACTGTTGCAATTGTCACTACAGAAGTTTTACGATCGTCACCACAATTTGACAGACCGTAACAATGTTTCTATTTCACAAATGAGAACAGATATCTGTGGGTAGATCAAGAGTTTGTTACCGGACTGACTAACACCGACTGTGACAAAACCGGACTTTTCACTGGCAGTATGACGGGTGTCACGCGTAGAGCAGATCATGCTTACCCTTTTGGGCACCTGATGATACATTAGTTTTTATAGGGGTTCACACTGATAGTGCTTCAGTTTTGTGGCGTTCTTGTTCATTTCTGTTTATTTGTTTTGTCTTTGTCATACTGTCTCAATTCGTGTTGGATTTGAATTGCCGTGATTTTGGATTTATGATTTTAGAATTCCCTTTTTCTCGTTCTTGCTTCGGTATTCGTTTGCCGATGTATTCCATTTGTTTTATATCATTTATTAAACATTTTTTTCCCTGATTTCTGCAATCATTTCTTACCTCTTAATTAGTTTTTAAGACATATTTTGGTTGTTTATACAATGATTAACATTCATGTTATTGCTGACATATCAATTACTTTTATTTTACTAAAATGATCTTTGATCTGTTAAATATAGCTGTTCTTACATTTTCAATAAAGATTGATTGAATAACTATTAAAGCAAATGACAACGAAAACAATATTTATTCTGTAATTTTCAATTAAACTGTTTAGAAATAAAAGTTTTTTTCTTCTACATGTACTTATTTTTTTATTTCCAAAATTTGATAGCATTTTATATCAAGTAATATTTGTCAACCCAAATTTAACCTGCACATCCCTTATTAAAATTAAAGTATAATTTTTATTTCCACTAGATACAATGAATATTGTTTGAAATATTCTTTTTTTTTCTTCTTGTTTTATAAAATTAATTGGATTTAAAAACTCTTGATATTGCTTATAGTTTATAGTGTCTAATCACAGACTTTAGTTCCATCAACTCTTCCCAACACTTCAGGGTTATTATTTGAAATGTCTCTACAGCATATCAACATTTTTTTGTCTTTATGCAACAGATCTATAATGTGTAATTTAATTAATTAATTTTTAAAATTAATGTAATGGTAATGGTAATGTACTGTAGTGATAATTTAATTAATTAACATTTGCAAAGTAATGACTCCAATCCTGCAAGTGATTAATATTTCAGCTCTATATTCGGATGCGAACAAGTAAATCAATTCAAAAATTGATTTGTTAAAGAAGAAATGAAATTAAGGTGGAAGAGGCAACCAGTTTTGATGCCACCGGAAAAGGGGGAGAAATGGGTAGGGCAGGTTATTTAGACCACATTACGACACCCCGTGAGTCTGCTCTTTTCGAAAATGTAAATTGGGTCTTAATACTGCATGGAGCTTAGCTTTTCTCCACAGTTTGGTTGCAATGATTTGCGGTCAGTCTTTCCGTATTATGGCCTGATTACCCCAAATAGACAGAACATCCCTTTTACAATCATCGGAATAGGAACGCGAAAATTTCTAATCAGAGAATCGTGAATTACAGATTTATTTTGACCTTTCTGTTGCACTTTGCTTAGGTCACGGCAAATTATTTGAACAATATAATTTTAAAAGTCTTTTCAGAAACATCAAATTGCAGGAAACGAATGAAAGTCGTACTACGAGTACATTTTTGTTGATAATTTTCGACTTTGTTTTTAGTTTGTATCTATTAGCACACAATGGTGTACTTTGATCGAACATATGAATCTATTACCCGACTGTTCGATGTTTTTTCTTTGTGTCGTTTCATTTCAAAATGTAAAACTTCACAATAGGCAGCTACGTAATAAAGTGATCTTTTTTTAATGTCAAATTGACAAATTGAGTTGTATTTCCTCTTAAAAATTGTATTTGTTCAGCAGGACAGGATCTGTTCATCGTCCGTCCAGATTAAATTTTTCTTTCGATTCTTTTTCACTGAAACTACTATACAAATCGGGACCAATTTTGTCCCCAATAACCATTACGTTGTTCAGTCTAAAAGTCTTCCTTTTTCAGTTTGACAGTTTTTCCACGCGATGAGGACTCTATAAAAAATGAATTTAGAAATCTTCTGTGCAACTGCCGAGCGAATTAAGACCAAACTTAACCACAATAGTCCTTTGACAATACCCGGCAAGAATGCTCAGATTTGCATTTTATTTGGATCAACACCAGTCTGCAACATAATATGATATTTGATTTAATGATTAATGCATTCAGAAATCTATGAACTATTATTGCAATTACAAACTTGCTGTTTATACCTAACCCCAGGTGGCCGCTGACAACATAAAACACCCCTTAACGTTAATTATATACAAACGTTAAATAAAATAACAAAATACCGATGTTTCTGTCAATTTGTTTCTGCATATGCACATTTCGACAACTTATATCTCTTCAGTGCAGATCAAATCCAAACATTTGGAAATATATGAACCTAAATACGCGAAAGCTGTGACAGAACAAATCACTAATAGGATCTAAAAAAAGAAAGCCAATTTCAGCTAAGGACAGAACTATGCAAAAGGGGGATTCTCCTTAGGTTCTAACAAATTTTCTTAAATTTAGATATTGCATGTTTTCAAATAAAATCGGTTTTTGGCCCAGAACCAAAGTACTGGCTACTGTGTTTGTAAATACCCTTGGGGACTAACGGTCCACCAGAAGTATTAGTCATATTACAAGCGATCAGTGAATATAAGATCAGGGAACGACAATAAAGGTTGTTGTTTCCCATTCTCAGCAGTGGGTTAAATGTGCACGGGACTTTCTAACCAACGGGCCTTGAATAAATTTCCGAGAGACATGTCCCGGCAGTTTCGATTATTCACGTCTTACGCACATTTCATTGGATAAAAAATTCTCGTTCAGCTAGGTCGCAAGTTGAAAATATTTCTTCACTCTCGATAGTAAAATTTCGATTTTATTATAGTCCATGGGCTGGAATAACCCCCCCCCCCCCCCCCCCCCCCCCCCNCACTGGTGGAATAGGGCCCATTTTTAGACCCACCTACCGAAATTTAGGAAAATTTTGTTTTTCGTTCAAGTTTTTCTTTCAGTTGCTTCAAAATATTGACCAAATGCTTCCTAGTTATAAAAACGATGCATCAAATTATTGCTCATTGTATAAGCTTTACAACGAACCCAAATTTCACAATTTCTATGCCAAATACCTTCCATAGTGCCCCTATGAAATATTGAGGAAAATTTAGATCTTTTCATTGAAATTGCGTAAGTTTGATGGTCTAATGAACCCGAAGTGCATCTCGATTCCCAATTCTGAACATTGTTTCAGTTTTTCAATCTATTTTCTTGAATATAAAACATGTTAACATAAAGTTTACATATTCCTAATGACCAAAGTTTTATTTTCAAATAGACCAAATAAATGGATCTTTGAATATTTCCGATTTTGTCTAAGTTTTTGCATTCTTTTGCCCAATATTACTTTTTAGTAAACAAATATCATTTCAAATAGGTATCAAATGAAAGCTTATTATATGGGCTTTACAACTATTACAAATAATGGCCATTCTTATGTAATATAAACATCATACATCAATAAAATTTACCCCGACCCCAACAAATTTACTGTAAAATTGTCAATGTTTTGTCTATGTAAGCATAAAATTAACCAGAACACGCAAAATGTGTGTTGTATATGGCAATGTTTCATTAATTATACCATGATTTCGTATTTTTAACAGCCATTTGTTGACTTAAACTCAGTATTTTGCCTAAAATTGATGAAAAATGGGAATTTTCAGTTAACCCGTTATGGCAAATCTGGGTGATATATCTGCAGAAATGCCAATTAATTGTTCTAAGCGATACATTAGTTGTCTGAAAACATTGTTTAGAAAAACAATAAGTGTTTGATGTGACTCAAAATACCGAAAATCTTACCCCTACCCTAACAAATTTTCCTTCAAATTGTCAATTTTTTGTCTATGTTCGCAACAAATTAACTCAAACACGCTAAATGTGCGTTGAATATGCCAATGTAGCATAAATTACATCCTGATTTGGTAATTTAACAGCCATTTGTTGACTTAAACTTAACATAATGCCCGAAATTGATGAAAAATGGGATTTTTCAATATTTCAGATTTGGCCAAAGTTCACTGTTAACCCGTTATATATGGCAAATCTGGATGATATATCTGCAGATATGCCAATTAATTTTTCTTAGCAATACATGAGTTGTCTTAAAACAGTGTTTAGAATATCATGGGGTGTTTAATGTGACTCTGAATACAGAGAATCTTACCCCTACCCCAACAAATTTTCCCTAAAATTGTCATTTCTTGGTCTAAGTTCGCATAAAAATATCTACAACACGCAAAATGTGTGTAATTTATGACAATGTTGCATGAATTACATCAGGATTCGGTATTTTAACAGCCATTTGTTGACTTAAACTCAATATTTGGCCCAAACTGATGAAAAATGGGAATTTTCAACATTTCAGATTTCTCCGAAGTTCATTGTTAAATCGTAATATATGTCAAATCTGGAGGATTCATCTGCAACTATGCCATTTAATTGTTCTAAGCGATATATTAGTTGTCTGAAAACATCGTTAAGAAAAACAAAAAGTGTTTGATGTGACTCAAAATACCGAAAATCTTACCCCTACCTCAACAAATTTTCCTTCAAATGGTCAATTTTTTTTCTATGTTCGCAACAAATTAACTAAAACACGCAAAATGTGTGTTGAATATGCCAATGTTGCATGAATAACAGCATGATTCGGTATTTTAACAGCCATTTGTTGACTTAAACTCAATATTTGGCCCAAACTGATGAAAAATGAGAATTTTCAACATTTCAGATTTATCCGAAGTTCATTGTTAAATCGTAATATATGTCAAATCTGGATGATTTATCTGCAACTATGCCATTTAATTGTTCTAAGCGATACATTAGTTGTCTTTTAAAACACTGTTTAGAAAAACAAGGAGTGTTTAATGTGACTAAATACCGAAAACCCTACCCCTACCCAAACAAATTTTCCCTATGATAGTCATTTTTTTTACTAAATTCGCATAAAATAACCAAAACACACAAAATCTGCATTGAATATAACAGTGATGCATAATTTATATCAAGATTTTTTATTTTAAGTCCCACTTGTCAGCCTAAACTTAATATTTTGTACAGAACTGATGAAAAATGGGAATTTTCAGCATTTCAGATTTGTCCAAAATTCACTTTTAAATGGTTATATGTGGCAAATCTGGAGGATTTATATGCAGATATGCCCATTCATTGTTTTAACCGATATATAAGTTATCTAAAAACAATGTTTAGAAGAACAAGGAGTATTCAATGCGACTCTAAATACCGAAAATTTTACCCATACCCAGGAAAATGATCCTTAAAAATCCCCAGATTATATATCTCTGTACATTTATATAAACAAAACATACTAATGTTTTACTTTCTTTTAAAAAAAATGCATTTTATATGTCGCAATATGCAAAATATGGGTAAAATTGTATTTTTTGGGCGCTTTTCGTGAAAAATGGGATTTTTCAGCATTTCGGAATTTTTCAAAATTCAAAGTTTAATTGTTGTATAACTGCCCATAAACCACACACATGATCTTATTTGTGATATATGGGAGTCTCTATGTATTTTTGTATTTGAAATGATATGTTATAGGACCTTAATACAATGTTTCAGCTTTTCAAGCTGAATAAAATGAAATAAATTGTGTTAAATATTTGTGGTAAGGGGTTATATGTTTGTAATTTATGAGACTGTAGTTATTCTAAAAATACTGAAAAACATATTTTCTTATGGCTTAGATATAATGAAAGGATATCTAATCAACATTTTCAAGTTATATATCAATTTCATGAAGTATTTGCATCTCAAAGTCAAAACAGCAGAAATTCTGAAAAACGGAAAATTCCCATTTTGCACACAATTTCGAGCAGAAGAATCAAAAAGAGACATCTTAAACAGTTTGAATCTACTTAAATGATCTTCTGCATGTCAGCTTTAGTGAAATACACACTAGAATTCCAATGAAACATTATTCTTAAATCAATTAGAGCCTAAATATTTCATTTTTTTCCTTAATTTTTAGGGGGAGGGGTGCTAATTTTGACATTTCTGAACCTATAAGACGTCTGAAACTAAAATGTTTGCACACGATTTGTTGCTAACATATCATAAATCATTATTACATCGGCAATTATTAAATATATATTCAGATTTTTACGACCATAAAGT
>MJUU01016559.1:17435-27636 GCA_002080025.1 Modiolus philippinarum | reverse complement strand
TAAGATATGTCAGGTACATATACAAAATTGTAATATATATAAATTTTTGACCGCATTTACGTTTAGATATATATAGGAAAGGTTAAGATTTTGAAGAGTAGAAATATAACTTTAATTTCAAGTTTGGCATGATTTAATATTGTAGCTGAAAACATTCTTCTTGAATTATTTTATGGATTTGGCATACCAGGTTTTGACAAAACCCTGGATTGACTCACTGATCGTGTGACGTGTGGTAGTGGAACAGGGCATGCTTATCCATCCGGAGCACCTGATATCACTCTCGCTTTTATGGAAGTACACACTGTTAGTGCTTTAGTTTTTCGTGTCGTCTGTAAAACTCTTGCTTGACTTCGTTAGTGATGTAACTAAATACCGAAGTTACTGTGAATTTATTTTCTGCATATGCGCATTTCCACAACTTATGTCTCTTCGGTGCAGATAAAATCTAAACGTTTGGAAGACCTTTAACTCAAAGATGTTAAAAAAATGATACAGAACTAATAACCAATATGATCTAAATGTAAAGCCAAAATCAGCTAAGGACAGAGCTTTGTGTGTTTGTGCTTCAGATTTTTCCCTCTGAATGTTTTATTACTGTACAGATTTACAAAAGCCTTTCAAAATTTATCCACGGTACTGTTTGGGGTTAGATAAGTAATTTTTACCATAAATTTCAATTGGTTTTCACAAAGGGTTGAAAAACGACATTAAACAATCCTCAACGAAACAGATCTTTCAAACAAAATGCCTCGCTCACAGTATGTCGGGTGTCAATAACAGGGCAGGATATGCTTACCCTTCCGTATGACCTGATGTCATTCCTAGTTTTCACGGGAGTTCATACTATGAGTGCATTAGTTACTAATGTCGTCTTTTCATTTCCGTTCTTAATGGCTGTCTCACATCCTTGTCTTGTCTTTGTTTTTCTCTGTTGCCGTTTTTGCCATGTCTATGGACTTTGATTTTTGTGATCATCACTTTCCATGTTCCTTCAGTATTCTACTGCCGTTGTTTTATTTCAATCAAATGCCTTTGTACCAAAACAATTCATAAAAATATACCTTGCTACAAAATATATCTTGTGAACACTTGTTTCAAAAATATACTTCTCATAAAAATTTTGTGAAACATATTTTAGAAAGTCAAGATTAAAAAAATGGATATTGATTATAGATACTACGGATAAGGGAAATTTTCTCCCACTACTTTTGAAATCGTAAACTAAAGGTTATCTCCCTTAGCTGATTTAGCCTTTCCATTTAGATTCTTTTTGGTTATTGTTCCCTCTAAGGTTTTATAGCTCTTTCGATTTATGGATTTCTAATGCTTTGATAAGAGAAACAAGTTGTCGATTGGTTATTTGCAGACAGTGATTTTACGGTAATTTCGGTAGTTTATTATTTTTTTCCACTGGGTCGATCCCACTACTACAAGTCCCTATGGGTATTCAAAAACCTAGTAATTCGGTGCTGGTTCAAAAACTGATTATTATTTTGAAACGTACAACATCTTAGGATTAAATAGAAAATTATCTCCAAAGTTAAAGAGTATCTCCATCTTGCATGGCTTCTGTCCTCGGCTGATTTTGGCCTTCGTGTTAGTTTTTTATATCTCTTTCATATCCGAATTTCAAATGTTTTGATTTTATTTGCACTGAAGAGAAATAAGTTGTCGTAATGGACATTTGCAGGAAGAGAAATTTTAGTAACGTTGGCGTTATGTTAAGAATTTCAAAAGTGGTTGTGATCACAAAAGATTCTTAAGGTAGAACAGGGGTTTAAAACAGCGCATCATTCTTGCACATTTGACAGAAAATGGAATTCACAATGGGAATGCTGACAAATTGTTTTTCTATGTCTTATGACAGTTAAATTGGGTCAAATATGTCACTTTTATTGGGTAACCATGCAGAATATCAAACCTTTTCAGCAAACGCTGGTTCTATTAATATAATTTTTAAAGAAATAATAGGGAAAAGTCAGTTTTTTGCCATTTATTCAAAAATTAGTTGGGTGACCCAAACATTTTTTTCATGAAAATCGAAGGCAAGTATTTTGTTTAATTTCACTTATTTTTTAAGATGACGGATTTGATGCTGATATAGCCAGTGATCCATTATTTTAATATTACTTTTTGTATGCCTTAATGTCTTTGCAGGAAGTGATGAAAATATAAGAAAGTTCTATTTGACAAATTTTATACCACCTTAATAATACAAGCATTATCATTACCAAACAGCGAGGACTTCATATTGCCGAGTTCTATTTACTGCATTGATATGCTTAGTTCAATACATTTAATGTTTTCGTGACATAATAAAAGGATATTGTGGATTGATTAAGACTGTTACTAAAGACCATAGGGCTAAATGCGTATTATTTACCTGCTTTCTTATTTTAGCACATTCAAGATTAGAATATTGACATTTATTGACAGAACTTGAAATCAGTATTTGCCCTCCACCTCTTCCCCTTAACAAATTAAAATATTTCCTCCATCTTCATTTTAAATTTTAAAACACTATCGCAAGACGTTAAAGCACGTTTTTCGAAATTTCATACACACCCCTATTAAGCTGAGATCTCGGCGAATGGTTAAAATAAGAAGAGCTCGCGTAAAATTTGTTCGGTTGAATAATGTTTAGCCCGATTGAGAAAAAAATAAACAAAGTCCTTATTTTAATGTTGTGTGTCGGTTGAAAGTAATGCATAGGTACGGTTTTTGATATTTAAATATTTACCTGTAACTAAACAAATCGAGCTTATTAATGGGGTGATATAGAGCTCAATAACTCAATTCTTATGAAAACCAAACATTTATAGCAAAACCATTTTTTTCTCTATATATATCTATGCAGGACGCAAATTCCTCCCCAAGTTTGGTTATAGTCAGAAAGCAGAATAGATGGGTGCCAAAAGGATACTTCATTTTTCTTGTAGTTGACCACCAAGAAAATCTACAATGCAGCTTTCAGCAAATAGTTTTTAAATGAAAACCATTACTCTCTCTATATATATGTTTGCCTGGAGCCAATACCCTTACCAATTTGGACTGTAGTAAAAAAGCAGGATATGTGGGTGCCTAAATGGTACTTCACTTTTAAGATCATTTGTTCATATATCAGAGGTGTGATTGGCACATTTAACTAGATTTTTATCCCCCCCGCTTAGCGAAAGCGGGGGGATTATGTAATGCAGTCCGTCCGTATGTATGTACGTACGTCCGTACGTACGTGCGTTTGTAATGCTCACCGATAGCTCTGAAACTATAAGAGATACATATTTGAAACTTGGCACCATACTAGAGTATCATCAGAAGTAGCGCACTGTGGATTCGGAATTTAGGTCAGACGCCCTAGGAGCAAATTATGGGCGAAAACGAATTTTTGCGATATCCAATAATTGAAGAAATTTCTAAGGCCATTTAGGCTAGAAAGTTGAAACTCGGGAATCGACTCACATTTTATGTAGCAACTTCACAGAGGGTGTCGGAACTTTGGTATGACCCCTCAGGGCATGGCCTCTAGGGGGTCCAAAAAACGAAAAATCGATTCCGCTAGAACTCCTCTTACACCTTAAATGGCAGAAACCTTGTAATAAGGGTATAAGTAACGCTATAAAAGTTGTCTGTGCTGAAGGTTTCGGAATTTTGAAATTTGCCCTCAGGGCGGAAAAATGAGCGAAAATGTATTTCGAAAGATCCAGTAATAAGTGAAATCTTCTGAAGGATTCATGTTTGGAAGCTGAAACTTTGTATGCAAGTTCCATTATATGCATCTCATTTACTGATGATAGCGGACTTTTGGTATGACCCCTAGGGGCATGCCTTTAAGGGGCCGAAAAATGTTAAACAATCAGTACTCATCAGAACGACTGGAACTTTATGTATAATTTTGATTTTGTGGTTTATATTTTCATGAGGAATGAGGAAATATTGAAATTGCTCTTTGAATCCGTTCTAAGCTTTCAGAATTTAGACCCCGGTGCCAAATTTGGTAAATTTCCTGAAAATGTCATTTGTGAAATTCCAACATGAAGTTTTATAATTAAGCAAATCTTTGATTCCAATTTTGGTAAATTTTCTAAAATTCTCAAAAACTTGTACTTTTTGAAATTCTACCTAGCAACCATATCTTTTTGGTGTTTTACAGTAACAATGATTGTTTCAATAGAAAGAAATTTAGTTTAAAAATATTTTTTTACAAGGGGAGGGGGGTCCAAAAAGCGGTAGCGGGGGGATCGCAATCTTTGATTGGCTTTTTTTCATTATAATTTTTGCCAAAAATATCAGAGGTATGATTGGCACATTTAACTAGATTTTTATAATTTTTGCCAAAAAAAATCAGTTATCATTTTCTAGAATATCTTTTCCACAGCGTAACTCTTTTGTCTGTAGAAAATCTTTCATGGATTTACAAAATAAGAACTTTCTGCCATTAGAGGTGTGCTTGGACTTTTGATTTTCAATTTTTAATCATCAATTAAACTAAAATTTGTTTTAAAGAGCTATTCTCTGTTACCCTAAAAATATCGCACGAAATGTCAAAGATTTGGTTGTTTTTTAGTTTTTCAGGTTGATATTAACAATAAATAATAAAACATATCACTAGTTCATTGTTTTTGACAACCATTGTTATGGTAACGATAGCGACAGTCTTATGATCATTTCTTTGTTATGCTAACGATTGCGACAGTCTTTGGATCATTTATTTGTTATGTTAACGATTGCGACCGTCTTTGGATCATTTCTCAAACCATAAACACATTTTCAAACCTTATTTAATACACAACAAATAAGAAGTTTTCAATTTAACATTTTCTTTCGCTTAATTTAAAGCCTTATCAGCCAGTTAAAAAAAATGTTTTAAAAGATAACATTAATACCAAGTGAGAATGATGTAACTAAAATACCCCAAAATTGACCATATTTCGATGCAAGAATTGCACCAAATTCCTGATTTTTTTATCACTTTAGACAAATTTTTAAGCCTGAATTATTATAAAAAGCCAGCATAAGGCATACTTATCATTGGTATTTTAATTTAGACCATTGCTTTATTGTTTTATGTATATGAAAAATTAGTGGGAAAATACATTGTGAAATTGAAAATCGATGTTAGAATTTATTACCATTGCAACTTGCCAAAAACAAAATTTGCTACTTGTCAGTACCTACTACATCATTTATTTGTAGAAGGATCACCTACAAATGGCCTGAAGGTCATATGCATTTTTGTCATTGTTTTTTACATCAGCTTCATATTTCAGATGACCTTGACATCATGGCCTTTGACCTTGGAGTAATTTCAAGGTTATAACAAGCTTTTCAGAGTCTTGTATGGCAAATATGCTGAACTGCTATTTCAATTTTGATCCTTTCTTTATTATTTTCATGGTTAAAGATTATTGTTGCAAAAGCATGAAAAATGTCATTTTTGACAAAGTGCTATGGTAACCAATTTAAATGCTATATATATACTTCACATAATATTTGCCCATTGATATTTCTATATACATTGGACAAACTAACATTGGTCTATGTTATAGTATTCATGAAATACATTTCCGCACTGGCTTTTCAGTCTTTCATCTATTCAAAAGAGAAAAAAATGCATATTTTGTCAATTTCTTAATACTTTCAGTAGCCTCTCCCTAAATAAAAGTGACAACAAAAGTCCGAATAGATGATAGGAAGAGACCAGTAAGGAAAATCCGTATAACAGTCGACTGAATCAAGAAAACACAATCCGACACGGATCATTTTTGGCAAGCCGTCATATTCCCGACTTGGAACGGGCATTTTATAAATAAAATGGTGGGTTAAACCTGGTTTAATGATGCATCAACCTCCCGCTTATATGACGACTAACTATAGCTTCTGTGTGCAAAGATTGTGTTCAATGTCAAAGCCATAATATTGTCAGGGGGCACTACACTATTTCAATACGCCAATGTTTGACAGACCTCGAAAATAGTACTATAAAAAATAGTGCCTTTTAATTTGTAGTGACTCCAGCCAATTGATACATGTTATAATCAGCAAGATCATAGAATATTTCTAGGTGAATGACGGAGAGCAAAGAACAGTTGAAAAAACATGATTAAGTTGCGTAACAAGCTAGAACGGATCGAATGAAACACGACCAAATACCGAAAATTCTCTGTTGCGACTATAGGAATTGAATATTTATCAATCAAATCTGGATATCGTCCAATAAATTTCTTCAGAAAAACTATTAATCTGCATTCCTCGAAGTAGTATCGTGTGCTACCCTTTGGTACTTTGTCAGTAAAATATGTAGATGTATATGCTAAGGCTACATATTTAAAGCTCTGTCCTTTTTTGTAAGTAAATGCGTTCTTGATTAGATCAATCAAACGACTATTCAATTTTGAATTGGGAAGAGTAGTATAGAGTGTAGAAAAATCGAATGTTTTCAACGAGTGGATCGTAGAAAGTGACCGGGTTTTCAAGTTGTTCAGAAGATCTTTAGAATTTTTTAGTATCCACATATGATTGATGCTACTACGTGAATAAACAATGTCACAGTATTTTTGCTGGCCTTCTTTCACAGCAGTCAAAATATTAGTTAGGATAATGGACAGTTCTTTAGTAGAGCAATTGGAAGAGCCGGCAATGTACCGTTGTTTGTACGACCACTTATGAAGTTCGGGTTTCCAGTACAAACTAGGCAAATCACTAGATTTGTCATTGGTAGAAATGTTTAATGATTCCATAAACGATTTATGATTTGCCAGGATTTCATCTTTATCTATAGTAATATTTTTGTATGTGGGGTTGCCTGAGCTATTATCTACGCCAAGTTCTTGTATTACATTGTATTAGGCAATCATAATAGTTCTTTTGCACAAAAAACAACATTGTTTGCGGCTTTGTCTAATGGAACGACAACATACTTTTCGTGAAGGGATGAAAGACAAGATACAGCGTCACCTTCTTTGAAGATAGATTTGGGTGTATTCTGTACGCAGTTTTTCATTTTATGTATTCTGCGTAACACTAAAGACCGGATAGCTTCTATTACTTCATTTATTTGATAGGTTGTAAAACTCGTTTTGAATTGGCCAATAAGTCTTCAAATGAAGTACACAAATGATTTGAATTGAAAATTCCTTCGTTTTCCTTGATAGTTAAAGGTTTGTGAATAACCTATTTTTGAGGTATCAAAACGATTACCATGGCAATGGGTGTCAAGAAAATTAACAAGTGATATGTACTTGTCAATATCAACCTATAAAATGAAATTCAGAAAAATCTGTGATATGCCGTGCCGCATCCTAATATATTTTGTTTGGTCTTTACAGAGAGTTGCTCTTAAAATGAATATTTTTGCGTCAAATATCTGCTAATAATGTAAACAATTTTTCCAAAGCATGTGTCATTCAAAGGAACAAAATATTTTTCAGTGTTCTGTGTTTGTGGGGATCAAAACAAGAACTCTTTACCAACAATTGATGGATAAATATTATTATGTAGGACAGGCAACACACGGATCATAAACAAATAAAGACATGGTAATTGCAATACATCATACTATTGAACAGGACAGTTTTGTCGAAATTTGTGATAGTTCGACTCAAATGCTGCTGTTAATACCGCCTGTGTGCAACGTCATTTGACAAGAGAGGTCATGATAATATTAAATATCTTTAAGGGAGCGACAATTTGGTTTTGGAGTTCTAAGATATTTCGAAAAAAAAATTCTAGGATCAGAAATTTGGTGAAAAAATATATCAGGACGGAAGCAAGCTAAAAAGCCAACCAGGATGACATTATATGAAGCAAAATTTCTGACTTGGAGCGATGAAATGACAGTATTTCTTCCAGTGAGAAAAAAATGTCAGACTAAAACACTGTAGGAAAAGATATCCCCGTTAAAAACAAATGGTTGCTCCCCTATGTCTTAGCTTATATAAGTTTTCTTTGTTTATAATTTATATTACAATGATTTTATTGCTATTCGAATCATTAGAGTGTACATGTGAAATTTGTTTGGGATTTATTTCCTTGATTTTTATATCCCCACTGAAAAGGTCGGGGTAAATAAATAACAGAATACCGAAGTTACTGTGACTTTAAATTCTGCATATGCGCATTTCGACAACTTATGTCTTTTCAGTGCAGATCAAATCAAAACATTTGGAAATCCATAAACAGAAATGTGTGTATATAGGATTCCTCTTGTCAGTCTGTCCGTTCTTTTGTCCTTTCTTCAAACTTTGGTTTTCGGATGACAACTTGAGTTTGTGGTGAAGGAGTGTTTTAAATATTTTAAGAAAATGTTACTATTAGTTGAATACAGGTCAATTTCTAACAATTTCTAATTTAACTATTAGTAAAATACAGGTCAATTTCGATTTTCAGCGTGATTAGATTTTGCAATCTAGACTTATTCTTTCGTAAAATATCCTCTCGTAAAATAAAAAATAAAATATAAAAAAAATAAAAAATTATTGCTCTTGAGTTACGCAAAATCAGTAAATTATAAGGTTTCCGGATGATAACTTGAGTTTGTTTTGAAGGAAAGTTCAATATTTTAGGGAAACATTACTATTTATGAAAGAGCATAATATACAATTTCCATTCATAAAATACAGATCAAGCTAAATTTTCACCGTTATCAGATTTTGCGATCTTGAGTTATTGCCTACGAAGTACGCAAAAATCTCTGAATTCTATTTGTACAATCATCATGTACAGTTTTAATCAAAAGGGAACAAATAACCAATAGGCTTTGAATGAAAAGCCAAAATCAGCATAGGACAGATCTATGGATAATTGAGTTACTACTAAGGTTTACAGTGTTTCAAATGAGTCCTGATACTAAAATTTTTCACAGCGCTAATTTTTTTCCACAAATTGACAGAAAAATTAGTCTATTAATACTGATTAATAGCTACAGTTTTGTAATGGATAGAGACTGAAAAATGACCAGCTACACTTGTTTAAGTCCTACTTTTCACACATTTACATTCAACATTAATTAATTTTACAATAGTTAATAAAAGACCTATTTTTCCTACAACTTTAAAAACTGTTTGAGCAGTTAGTAAGAATCTAAACTGATACACTGTCACATAATTTTCTGAAAATTAGATATTGCAAGTTTCAAAATAATGAAATTTGACAGTAGTTCTTTTTCAACATTGTATACTTTGTAAGTCAAGTGCAATCACTACAATTAGCTAATGGGCAGGGGTATCTTTTGTGATCAGCAGATCACATTTTCTAGTTAAAAAAGATTTAGAGAAGGAATCATTTCAGCGCTGAAAGATTTTTCTTGAGTGCATACGAAAATCACACCTATGCATTAATCTCACGTTTACAGTATATAGATCGCCCTGAGTCGCATGCCGGCGTCTTGAAGCTCCTTAATAATAGTAGGCGTGTAATCTGTTATCATCATTTCTATGTCAAAATCATCATTTGTTAATATATCACACTGCCGGAACCAACCTAGGGTAAACGACAAACACAACTGTATTTTGGATGATTTTCTTATTCGATCACTCTTCTTTATGATTAGTCAAGAGAATATATCTTTTTACATAATAAAATATGTGGCATAAAAACAAAACCATAAATTAAAAAATCAATCAGTCTTAAAACCTTCGTTTAGGAGACTTAATTACAGTTGTTTAATATTGTCAATGACACACACACACACACACTCACACACACACATGCCAGATTAAATTTAAGCCTATCAATTTTTTATCCAAGCCATCTTTTGTATTTGTGTTGACATTTAAATATTATCAGTCTGGCAATATTTCTTCTTACTACTGGAGAAGCCAGAAATAGGAATCATCTTCTGTCTGGCTATCTTAGTAACTTGAATGCTCATATAGATTGACTGTGTACATACAGAATCAGCACTTAACAGACATTCAGCATTTTACTTTATTTAAGGGTGGTCACTCCACAAGTTTATTATATCAAGGATTTAGAATTATTATTTTTATTTAATAGAATATGGATCATACATCATTTTCAGCCAAACATATCGATAGGTCAGTGTGGCCGTTTTTGAGTTTTAAACGCCTGAAATTTTGGCGGGGACCGAACTTCTCTAGACTTTTCATTCACTTTGCATTTAGGTAATCAACCTTTGAAATGTATTGAAGGCATACCAAGAATTTCATCAAGTTTTGTCAGAAGTCTATTGAAGATGTAT
>MJUU01016559.1:0-16926 GCA_002080025.1 Modiolus philippinarum | reverse complement strand
ACCTGGTTCGGTCCAATATAGTGAAAAATACGCAAGTGAATTTCAATTAATTGTACACTTCAATAAACATTGCCATATACATGTTTTGCCATTTTTTGTTTTTATCTATTAATTAAATCTGAAATTCATTCTTAATTAATGATGTCGCTGAAACCCCATGATTTTGGATTTTATTATTTTGAAAACTTAACTGCTGTGTCATATATCTCCAAAATGACTATTTCATTACGATATTGTTTTCCTTTAACAAAGAATTGGGGAATTGTTTTAATACCTTTTATTGGTCTTGGAAATGTTCCAATATATTCAAAAGCAACGGTAGTAGAATACCGAAGGAACAAAGGAGTGGTAATTACAAAAATCAAAGTCCAGACATGGCAATTACAGAAACAAATGACGTAAGACAGATACAAAACACAGAAAAAAAACTCAACATTCAAAACCAAGGCACTCACAGTGTGAACTTCCGTGAAACTGAGAATAACATCAGGTTCCCAGTAGTAATTAAGGAAACATAATTTGTACAAAAGGTTATCTACCTATTATGACTTATTTTTAATAAAATATCGGGGATTTCAAAATTGTATATAACCATTATTTTCAAACAAGTTACACACAAAAAAAAAACGACAAAAACAGAAACAAAGTTCACATGCGAATATAAAAAAGGTAGAGGGTCCATGCTAAAAAAAAAGAACATTACTCCAATGTAACAAAACAAATAGTTCTCATGTCACTTTGGGCAAATGGAACTGTTTCTAACTCCCAAAAAAATAAATTAACATCAGCTTCGCTTTGCGATGATATTATTTTGGAGTATGAGACCGTTTTATAAACTTCCATATTTCTCACTTTTGAGATAGAACAGTTCCTATTTTTAGCGGTGTGAGATTTCCTTGTCTTGTACCCCGGTACAAGACAGAAATTGCCAAGCAACGTATTCGGACGTCATTGACGTCGCTTAGGAACGTCGGATGTCAAGTACGGCTTGGTGGTAAATAAATCGTAGTTAGTGATTACAAAAGTGAGAAAATAAATCAAACACCGTTGAAACTGCAAGATTTAGAAATCTCAGACACCCTCGGGTAAGATTTCAATGGTTCTCTGACTCGGCAAGCCTCGTCAGAGAAATATTGAAATCTTACCTTTGGGTGTCTGAGATATCTTGATCTTGCCTTTTCACCGGTGTTAGATTCATATAATCCCTCAATGACATGAAATATTTCTGTAATTTTTTAGCTGCTACTTTTTGTGATGCTGTATTTATGTCATATGTATAATCAATAAAGGGTAATGGAGTAATCTAAATGAGACAAAGTTTCTTTCTACGAATACATGGTAAAACAAACAATGGAACAAAGTCTTTTTTGTTTTTCTTTATCTTCAAGGATGAAGTATGAACAGCACTAGAATTGCGATTCAAAAACTTTGCATGAAACAAATCCAAACAAATATATACCGACGTTGTGGTAGATTTTAGTTTCAATTGGAAGATTTCCATTTCGACAATTCATGAATCTTGAATGTAAATAAAGGTCAAATATTTCGAATAGCTTTTTTCTGAAAGAACTGAAAAAAATGATTGATTGACTGGTTAGAGTTAAACGTGCAGTGAACAATATTTCCGCTATAACAGGACGAGAACAGGTTCATTAGTTCAAGAAAGAAATAAGGTTAAATGAGCATTGAAAATAGGGTGGAAATGAGTATTACTTGCCAAGTTTTCTAACAATCAACTCGATTAGTGCCCTGCGATCGTTTATTTGTTGAAGTGTCTATTGGTCCCTTTGTCGGGCAACGGATGACAGTGTTTGTAAGAGTACTTGCCCGATATGTTATGCTTGTTGACAACCCCGCATCCATTACAAAGAGGACCGTTGATGTAACGTTGTTCAAAATTTAGCAAGTGAATTCCGCTCCAACCGGTGCTTTGGCATGTCTTGAAGGACTGTTTTCTCTTTGCTGAAGGCCTCATGGTGACTTCAAAATGAAGAACAACAATGAAAGCTTTGTTCCATTTGCTTAATCTTACCATGTATTTATAGGTACTTTTGTCCCATGTACATTTCCTCCATAACCCTTTATTTCTTTATATGGGTACGTGCAATTTAGCCTTATATACGATCGCAAGTGAGTCTGCCCTCCTTGAAAATATAGAAGTGCTATTTATACTTTATGTAGCATGGAGTTTCTCCACACATTTCGTTTACAATTGTCCACGACCAGGCTTTCTGCATTATGACTTGACTACCCTGTAATGACGGGCTGTCCTCGGTCCACCACCTGAATAACCACCCGGAAATTCTGCAGACGATGCCGCTGAAAACCGAATCAGGTGCCGGAAAATGAAAAAAAAAAGATCAATCTTAATGCTCTAATAGAAACGCAAAACTTAGCAACAGGAGATATTCTTTTGTTTGATGCTGTAAACGTGGTTATTTTTGTCGGGGATAATTTCTCTAAGTGTCATACCCGAAACTTTCACGTGGTTATAATGGCATGTATTCTGAAACGTTATCATATTTGAAAATGAACGATGGATCCACAGAATATTTTCATATAAACAGAGAAGTGCGTCAATGTGATTCAATGAGCTCCATCCTTTTTTTATATTTTCATATTTATATCTATGACAAAAATGTGATCCTTTATTTTTAGGAAATTCGTGTATTGGCAGTTTGCTGTTTGCGGATGATTTACTTCTTCTATCTGAAACTAAAGAAGAACTCCAAGAAAGCCTAAAAAAATGTCGTTGTACTGTCAAAAGTAGCAACTGTCAGTTAATTGTAAAAATCAAAAACAATGGTTCTTTACATTTCAATAAAAAAAGCCCAAAAATATTAAATTCAGTTATAGAGGAACAATTTTAGAAAATGTAAGCGATTCCAAGTTTCTTGTTAATGTTATATCCCGGAATGGTAATCTGTTGTCATCTTCAGATGCCCTCCCAAAAAAGGTCTTAAAGTCATGTATTCTGTTAAAAGTTATACAAATGCTATGAACTAACAGTAAATATATCTACACATTTATTTAATTTTCTTGTGCGTCCTATTCTCACATATAATAATTGCGAAATTTGGAATATGGATGCATATAAACCATACCTTAATGCGACTATAAGAGCTAAAAAAAACAGTTTCAATATAGATCCGACTATATATATAGATAAAATGATTTATGAAAAGGTACATAATAAATTTTTAAATATATTCTTGGAACAAAAAAAAATGCACTAGTAACTTTGCATTCCCAAATAGCAACTTCATAAAAATACAGTCTTTGTTGTATGAAGATCGTCTGTTGAATCAAGATACACGAGCAATATTAAAGGAATGTTTTTCCCTTTCTAAAGATCTCCATGACAAAGGTATTTATTCTTGGTACTCGTATGTAAATCATGTGCGAACTGAAAATAAATTATTTTCAAACAGCACTGAGCATATTAAAAATAAAAAAGTCCTTTTAAAAATATTACAAAAACGAACTAGAGAAAAGCTACCTTCATACCTATGATAGAAAATTAAAAGCAATAGATGATAATAGTAAACTTCTCTTTTTTAAAACAAGTCCAACTGTGAACAAGAATTTTATTTGAAATATCAAATTCACGAAGTAAGAAAACTTATCTGTAAATTTAGACGATAGAAACTGGTCGCTATAGAAGAAATGCCTAGGCATTTAAGAATATGTAGAACATGTGGTGTTTTGGATGATGAAAACCATTTCTTTTTATATTGTAAAATAAATAATAATTTAAGAAAAGAATTCCTCTGTAATTTTCATATACAAAATCATATTATGAGAAACTCTTAACAATATTTCCAAACGTTTCGGCTTTTATTACAGCCTTCTTTAGTGAAAACTACATACAATATGGCGTCTAAAAACAACAAGAATCGTGACGTTTCTGCCCACCCCCCTAGTTTGTGACGTTATAATATTGTTTCGGTGCCGTTGTGGGTTAGTGCCGTTCTGTGACTTTGGTGTTGAGTCCCGGTGCATCATAGGGGTGTGCAAAAACGTCACGATTCTTGTTGTTTTTAGACGCCATATTTTATGTAGTTTCCACTGAAGAAGGCTGTAATAAAAGCCGAAACGTTTGGAAATATGGTTTAGAGTTTTTCATTATATTATTCTTAGAGATTTTCGTGCAAAATCATATTGATAATAATATAATTGAAAATATTCTAAATCCTACAAATTTCCAGCAGGTGAAATCTTTAGGCTCCTTTATTAAAAAGTCTTTAGAACTGAGGACAGGGGGCACTTGATTACTTTCTCTATAGTGTATATTGTATGTCTTATTATTTGTTATGTAAATTTGTTATATATTGCCATTGACCCTGTATTGGGTGTAAATTGTGCTTAAATAAATAAATATTTGCAGATCTTCGAAATTTGATAGTAAAACGTTTGTTATAAAACGTATTCGCGCGGAGTTTATTTTCGCCTGAAATTCCCAAATGCGAAATAAGCGAAAATTATTCCAATTCGAAAATTTCCACATTTGCAGTAAAATAATATTTTAACTTTAGATATTAACAAATGTATTAGATGCTTTTAAAAGTTAATATTTGCTTAATTAGCTTAATGATAGAAACTGTGCATTGTTGCTAAACAAACAACGTATAAGGACAATCGTTTCATTCCAGGTAGTAGTTTGTTCCTTAATACAATTTTAGATGAAAAAAAAAAGAAATGGGGTAAATATCAAGGAGACAACACCCCATTTTCAGGTTAAAACGATCCAAAACAAAGCATCTAGGGGTCACCGTACGGTCTTCAACACAAATGAGTTTTATTTTGAACATTTTCTCATTACAAAAAACTATTTTTTTATATTTATCTAGAGTAGTGTGTGTAAAACAGCATACAAAATCGCTGGTAAAATTTCGATTTATAAATTTTATCAAGTATTTATTTTCAAGTTTTTCTTTTAAGTAGTATTCCAGCTAAGAGTCAGGCTGTGGGGGCACATCAAAAATTTAGATTCTGTATTTTTTGGGTTAGGTGTATTCATTTTGTCATAAAAACATATCCCAAAAAGTTTTTACATTCGAACATGTGTTAGGTCTCGAGATAAATTTTGGACCGGTTATATATAGAGAAAACATGATGTGAAAATTTTCCCGTACTTTTGATTGTACAATGTACCTAAATTTTCGACGCTAATAACTTAAAAAGGCAAAATTACTCAGGACTTTTATCTATCAAAATGACGCTTTCTTGGTTAGTTTTATTGAAATCAAACATCAAAAGTTGGCGTTTTTTTTTCTTCAATGTGCCAACGCATCAATGCACTTCGCCTGTTTCTTCGAAGGACTGGTACTTAAGTATTATGTACTTACCAAGTAGTGATCCACATGATAAAGTAAACGGAATCCTCAGTTTGTAAAAGACTTTGCTAACAATCGCCAAACCCAGTTTTTCTTCATGTTGGACACGAATAGCTTTTGTATCATTAGGGTCATTTGGATATTGTTCGTAGAACTTATCAGCTCGAACAAAGTCGCATTCTATGAATTCAGACTCTTTTACTCCACTCAAGAACGAACGCAGCGGAGACGGCGTCAAAACATTGATGCCATGGAAAGGATGAAACTCCAAGGCAAAACTATAATAAATTAAGATATCGATATACATGTATAAATTTTATATTATATACTAGTATTATATAATGAAGCGTGCTTTATACAGATCACTATATTATTTATGTGTCGGGCCTTACTGTAAACATATTTTATTAAATAATGCATTGCATATAATACATATATAATAATGCACATTATCAAACTTTACAGTGAACCATTTAAAGGATTCGGAAACAAGTTATTAAAACTTATATTAATCCGTTTCCTATATAAATAAATTAACAATCAGTAACTAATTTGCTCAGAAGGTAGAATTTGTAATGAATTATACAATAAACTTTCAAATTTAAGTTTTTCAAGATGAAAAAAAAGAAGTGAATTGATCTGAACACTTGATAAAATTGATTAAAACATTCTCTAAATTTTCTTATAGATACATTGACTTATTAAGAAAATTTGGTTCTACATGCAGGGCTCTTATACATCAGGGCATTTCACCTCCAAACTTCTATGGCAATATCATTTACAAAGCGCATAAATTCAAAAATTGTCCTTCCAAACTTATTAATCCGTTGAACAAACTTATTCATAAAGGATATAAATACAGCATTGTTGTTAAATCTTTACTTCTGGTTTTTGTTGGCAAAAATATTGATCATCTCCTAAATGCTTTACACCATAACTAAATTTAAACAATTTTTTCATATTAGCAGTATTTGGCATTGCACAATATCATGTTCTTCTTTCATAATTGATGATGTTGTTATACCAAATCTATTTAGAAGTATTTCAATTGAAATTTCATTAGTAAGAAGGCTTGATATCATAGTCAACGGAAATTATGTCCTTAGCTAGCTGTCAGTAACTGCGAGCATTTGTCCGGACGGTACCTGTGTGTATTGTCTTCATGTTTTATATACTTCATTGTAAGGTTACTCGTCTTGATAAGTTGGACTTTTTTCTAGTTTGATTTTTACTGTGAGTCTTTTTGTGTATTTATTTTTAGTCATTCACCACACATAGGGGGAGGGTTTGGATCCAAGAAAACGAGTTTAACCCCACCGCAATTTTTGCGCCTGTCCCAAGTCAGGAATATGTTGGTCATTGGCTTGTCCTTGTCTTCTTATAAAATTTTAGTTTCTTGATATTTGGGTTATTGGATGTGGTTTGTTTCCATTGAGTTATTCACTTTTTTACCTTTTCGGGGCCATTTAGGGCTTACTATATGGTGTGAGGTTCCTCACTGTGCTGAAGACCATATGGTGACCCCTAGATGTTTTGTTTTTGGTCGTTTTAACCTGGATATGGGATGTTGTCTCCTTGACATTTACCCCATTTCCAAATTTTCAGAACTTTTCTAAACCATATATTATTGCAATTGAGCTCTATGCTAATTAGAACATGGCAAGACCTTATATTTGTCCTCATTTTATACATCGCTATTGCTCGGTATAAAATATCGACAAATATAAGGTCTTGCCATGTTCTAATTAGCATAGAGCCCGCTTACAATAATCTATTTCTTAAATAAACTTAAATCTCCGTAGTATATTTAATCGTTTATACGCCTTTTCTGTTATTATGTCTACATATCTTCGAAAGTTCCGTCATTAGATAAAGTAAGTCCTAAGTGTTTGTGGTTGGAAACGTTTGCGATTAGAATATTATTCATATAGATGTCAGGGTGGTGTGGTTTATCAGTTTTTCTTGAAATAGTCATCGTCTCTGTTTTCTGTGGATTGAATGAAACAAGCCAGTTTGTTGACCAGTTGTGAATTTTTTCTAGGTTCCTGTTTAATATATCTGCTGTCAATTGTGGATTGTCTACAATCAAATATAAACTAAACATCTGCAAATAATTTAATTGTAGACTGTAAATCAAAAACAATGTCATTTATGAAAATAACAAAAAATAGAGGGCCAAGAATTGATCCTTGGGGCACACCCGCCTTAACATAACCCCAGTCAGAAGTTTTTTATTATTAATTACTACTTTTTGTTTACTATCAGACAATTATTTTTTAACCCAGTTCAAAAGTGACCCATTTGTCCCAATTAACTATAATTTTTTCAATAGCCCTTATGCCAAACCCTATCAAACGCCTTACTAATGTCAAAAAATATTACCCTCACTCCCTTACCCTCGTCTAACGCCTTACCAAATTCTCTTGTGATATTTATGAGCTGATAAATAGCCAAGTCTCCTTTTGTAAATCCAGACTGATTATGTGTGATAATATTGTATTTAAGAAGAAAGTTGTGTATGTGTTTGTATACACACCTTTCCATTACTTTTCCGATCACACTTATTAGCGATATAGGTCCTTAATTTTTATAATTACTCGGCGAGTCTTTTTTAAACACGGGACTGGCGTTAGCACATTTCCAGTCAGTTGGAAATGTTTCCGTTCTCAGTGATAAATTAAAAAGTTTACAAATGGGGATTTTGATACGTAAACGGCTTCCTTTAGTAATCTTGGACTTATAGTATCAGGCCCAGAAGCTTTAGATACATCTAAAATTTTTAATATATCTCCCACTTCTTTTTCTGTAATAACTATATTTACAAGATTTTCTTCTTGTCGAATGTTTATATTCGGGACGGGAACGTTTTCATCGTCAAGGTTAAATTGACTATAGAAAAAATCATTAAAAGTATTTTCCTTTTCCTTATTGTCACATATCAAGACCCCATCTACCTGCAACGAGGGAATAGATCGATTATCAGAAGAGTCACAATTCATCAAGGATTTAATTACATTCCAGTATTGTTTACTACCACGTGATTCGGACGAGATTTTAGTAGATAACTTTAAAAAGTATTCATTTTTTGAATTAATGACAAGTTTATTACTTATGCCCAGTCATTTGTTAGACCAGTTCTTTTAGCAAGTTTATGTTGACGATGTTTTTACGAATATTTTTTCATATCAGTAGTAAGCCAAGGAGGGTCATCCTTCCTTACAGCAATGATTCGATTCGGTATTGCTTTCGTACTACGGAAGCGTATTAGCGCCACACAAACTTTTTTTATTTTGAGTTATAACGCAACGTTTGCGTTATTTCGCACATGTTTGCGTTATAACGCAAAGGTTTGCGTTATTTCGCAAAGGTTTGGGTTATTTCGCAAAGTTTGCGTTAAAACGCAAAATTTACGTAATAACGCAAAGTTCATTGTGAATTAAAAGATAGTTTATAAGTTTATTTGTCTGTTACCGTTTTTGTCATGTCTTTGGACTTCGATTTTTGTAGTCATCGCTTCCCTTGTTCCTTCGGTATTCTACTGCCGTTGTTTCCCAACATATTCGAAATTTAGAGTCGTCTACGTGTGTGTACGAAAAGAGTTTGATTTTCGGGCTCTGCACAATGGTTGAAAAATGATGAAACATAATAGTTTCAACAAATAACAGAAAAATTAGTTCATTTTGTTATCTATTATTGAATCTCGACAAACGAGATATGTCACAAATTATGGGGTGGGGACATTATTTCGTGAGTGTTCGTTTTGATATATTTCGTTTGTTTTGCTTTGTTATTTTGGTTTATGTTTGTGTTTGTTTTGTTTTATTTTGTTTGTTTTCCTCTATTGATTTAGTTGGTTTTTTTTGCTTATTTTTGTTTGTTTTTGGTTTTTTTTTATTTTTATTTAGTTTTACATTGCATCAAAATCGCCCGAGGCATATAAATAAAAAACTACATCACAAAAAAGCCATTCACGATAAAGTGATTTGAAAGAAGGGCCTCCAAATCCATCATCTTCTTCCATATTGCTTCCGTCAGTTCCATTTTCCGCTTCTTTTTACGAATATTGCTTGCAAGTGAAACTCGCATAGGTGTACATAAATATAAAGCAAAATTTCAAATATTTTTTTCCATAGTAATATATATCTAAATGATATTTTAAAAATAAATACAATACTATCAATATTTCGCTTAAAACATGACGGAAACTTTGCATCAGTAGGTTGACTTCTTCCGACTTTTATTAATTTGGAAATAGTTATCATTTCTCACATGACGTGTTAAGCAATCGTAGGAGAAGCTTTACCTGTTGCAGCACCAAGTGATTTTATGTAAACATTTAATTAAAAAGATTACAGGAAACATCTACAATATTACATTCCACAATCTGTACAGGAAAACGTAAACGAATTCGGGACAGCCAGACTTGGTAACGGCACTAACAAAAGCCAGCGGTATTGTTAAACCGGCTTATGGGTACCCAACCTCCCCTTTCACTGTCCCGTTTCCCCATATAATATTTATATTAAAGTTAATGAATAAGTGGTCATTATCGTGAAAAAAAGACTGCTTGCGGGAGAGTGGTATTGACTGAGATGGTCATTATCTGCATCGAAGGCAATACCGCTGTCCCAAGGGCAGTCTAAATTTCACGATAATGACCACTTCTTCATTAACTTTTGTTTTTATTAGCTCACCTGGCTATGCCAGGGTGAGCTATTGCCATCACTTGGCGTCCGTCGTCCGTCCGTCGTTAGCTCACTTTCAAAAATATTCTCCTCTGCAACCACTGGGTCAAATGCAACCAAACTTTAACTGAATCATCACTAAGGTATGTAGTAACAAATTTGTTATTTTGCATTTCTTAGGTCAAACAACATGCCTGCCGTTACTAAAAATAGAACATGGGGTAAATTACAGTTTTTTGGCAAATAACTCAAAAACCGTTACAGATATAGAAAATCTGACATGGGGGTAAAAATGATCAGCATGAGAAGTTCTACCCATGCTGAAATTTTGAAGAAAATCTGATGACCCGTCTAAGAATTATTGCCCTTCTTCCGTAAAATTTTCAAAATTTTGATATTTTTTATTTTTTATTAAAAAAAAACTATAACAGATAGAGGTAAATTTTAAAATGCAAAAATGTTCAGGATGTTAAGATCTACCCACATGGATATTTTGAAGAAAATCCAAGTACCTATATATGAGTTGTGGTCCTTTATTGGTCAAATTTTTCGTGATTTTTTTACTTTTTGTTATTTCAAAAACGTTTTCAGATAGAGGTCAAGTTTAAATTGCAAAAATGTTCAGCATGTTAAGGACTACATTTTATTGAACACATTTAAGTTTTCCGACCGCTTCCAAGATGGCCGCCAGCAGGGAACTTAGTTTACCATTCGACCTAATGGGAAAATTCATACAAAGAACTTCTTCTTGAGAACCACTGAATGGATTCGAACCAAACTGGGCATGAATGATGCTTATGAGGTGCTGACCAAGTGTTGTTACTTTGGTGCCGATCCATCATCCAACATGGCCGCCAGCGGGGATCTTGATTTTAACATTGGTCCCTATGGGAAAATGCATACAAAGAACTTCTACTTTAGAACCACTGAACCAAACTTAGCATGACTGATATTTATGAGGTGCTGACTAAGTGCTATTACTTTGGTGCCAATCTGTCATCTTACATGACCGACAGCATTGGACCCTATGGGAAATGCACACAAATATCTTCTAGAGAACTGCTGAATGGATTTAAATCAAACATGACATGAATGATGCCTGTCAGGTGCTGATTAAGTGTCACCAGTTGTGAACTTAATTTAACAAATGATCTTCTTCTAGAGAACTGCTTAATAGATTTAATTCAAACTTTGCTTATGAGAAGCTGACCAAGTGTTGTTACTTCAGTTCTGATACGTCATCCAACATGGCTGCCAGCAATGAATTGGACCCTAAAAGGAAATGCATACAAAGATATCATGGAAAAGCATTGAATGGATTCAATTTAAACATTGTATAAATGAAACTTGTGAGATTTTGACCAAGCTTGTTACTTTGGTGCTGATCCGTCTTCCGACATGGCCACCTGTAGCAAAACTTACTTAAACATTGGTCCCAGTGGGAAATGCATAAGAAGATCTTCTCCTCTGAGACTGCGCGAACAATTTCAATAGAATTTATGTGACCCTCTTCGAAGTTTTATGTTAAATAGCTGCCAGCAGGGAACGTAGATTAACATAGGCCCTTATGTTTGGAAACTGCATTAAAAAATCTTCTCTGAATCTGCTTAAACAATTTTAATTAAATTTTATAAAAAGTTCGATTTTTATATACATACACCACCAAAGATGGACCATCAATTGGGAATTATAGTGCAACAGGACCCAGGTGAGCGATACAGGCTCTTGAGAGCCTCTTGTTTCGTTGAGGCAACCATAGCATTTTTTCACATTCTGCCGTCCATTTATTAATAGATTTTTTAATTGACACGGGCAAGATGTTACTGAACTTACATTAAAGTGACATGTTAATTTTTATATGGTTTTGTTGTCTGATGAATGTTATACCTACATTGCATTTCAAAATTTATTATTAAAACTCGAGAGAAAATTACACTCTAATCGTTTAAGACATAATATAAATCATGTAACATAATCGCTTTGCAACTAGAGACGTAATTTTCAAATCACAATGAGGCAATACCGTGAGGTATCACATGGTAATACCCGCTTGAAATTTTAACATACATTAGTAAATGGCACGTGGAAAGGATTCAACCAGTGAAAAGAAATAAATTTTCACCGATATGAAATAATATAGTATAAAGATGATACGATGGTAGTCTACTAACTCCATTACCACAATCTTGGAAGGAAAAGGAAATAAGACAAAACGTAATTTTTAAAGATGGTTCAAGGTGTGCTCTTGAATATCGGTGTATAAATCTTCTTGTACTGAATCGCAAAACTGTAATAAAATTACCTGAAATTATAAAAAGGAAAATACAAAATCTTTTTCTTGATGTAAAGGACAAAATCTAGGTATTCTTGTGCGTAGTATATACTTATATACTTGGGGGGAAGATAAAACACGAACGTATTATTCGGTTTTTTTGGTGAAGCTATTGTATTTTTCATGCTCTATGCAAAGTTAAGATTCAATCCGTACACACCCGTACATGACTCTAGATTTCGAATTTGATGGATCCAATACATTATCTATTTTAACGCAAATATTTGCGAAATAACGCAAACTTTGTGAAATAACGCAAACTTTCTGTTATAACGCAAAAACTTTGCGTAAAACAGCAAACATTTGCGTTATAACGCAAACCTTTGTGAAATAACGCAAACATTTGCGTTATAACGCAAAACTTTGCCTTATAACGCAAAATAATAATAAAAAAGTTTGTGTGGTGCTAATACGCTTTAGCTTTGTCCGCTTCGTCTATCAATATTTAAACGATTGAACGTGTTATACTATCGACATCATCTGTAACAAACAAATCGTCAAAATTAATCCGCGAGAGCTATTCTCGAAAAGAGTTAAAATCAGCTATATCATACAAATATACTTTAAGGTATTTTACACGGTTGATCGATAACACCAATTATAGGCAAATGATATGTGTCGGGCCTTATGCAAGAAAATCGTTGTCATGTTTACCAAAGGAGAACAAAAACACGTTTAAAAATAATGAAAACAGAATCCAAATTATCTTTATATTTCGATCTACAGCCTAGTGCCAAAAATTAATCAACTTTTAAAATTTCCCTGTACATTTGAGGTAAAAACGGTCCCTATCAAAAGAATTCTATACAACACATTTCTTGTCCGATTTTCACGAAATTTGCACTGTTAGAAGGAGTTTGATATGCAGTTAGAAATACTTTTAAACTCATAGGTTTCCTTATTGGCACAATTTAAATACAAAGCGAAATTTCTTACATCACAATTTACAATGGATATATAGTAAATTTTGATTTCCTAATTTTTGGTTTGTGTTTAAAACGTCATAATATGGAAGTTACAAGTCATAAAATTATTTTTAAATTATTGGAATATACTTTATATCAAACTTCTGCATCAAGGGTTTAGATATCATAAATTGATAAAAACATTCTCTAAATTTTCTTATAGATACATTGACTTATTAAGAAAATTTGGTTCTACATGCAGGGCTCTTATACATCAGGGCATTTCACATCCAAACTTCTATGGCAATATCATTTACAAAGCGCATAAATTCAAAAATTGTCCTTCAAAACTTATTAATCCGTTGAACAAACTTATTCATAAAGGATATAAATACAGCATTGTTGTTAAATCGTTACTTCTGGTTTTTGCTGGCAAAAATATTGATCATCTCCTAAATGCTTTACACCATAACTAAGTTTAAACAATTTTTCATATTGGCAGTATTTGGCATTGCACAATATCATGTTCTTCTTTCATAATTGATGACGTTGTTATACCAAATCTATTTAGAAGTATTTCAATTGAGGTTTCATATGTAAGAAGGCTTGATATCATAGTCAACGGAAATTATGTCCTTAGCTAGCTGTCAGTAACTGCGAGCATTTGTCCGGACAGTACCTTTGTGTATTGTCTTCATGTTTTATGTACTTCATTGTAAGGATACTCGTCTTGATAAGTTGGACTTTTTTTCTAGTTTGATTTTTACTGCGAGTCTTTTTGTGCATTGATTTTTTAGCCATTCACCACACATAGGGGGAGGGTTTGGATCCAAGAAAACGAGTTTAACCCCGCCGCAATTTTTGCGCTTGTCCCAAGTCAGGAATATGTTGGTGGTTGACTTGTCCGTGTCTTCTTATAAAATTTTAGTTTCTTGATATTTGGGTTATTGGATGTGGTTTGTTTCCATTGATTTATCCACTTTTTTACCTTTTTGGGGCCATTTAGGGCTTGCTATATGGTGTGAGGTTCCTCACTGTGTTGAAGACCGTACGGTGACCCCTAGATGCTTTGTTTTGGGTCGTTTTAACCTGGATATTGGATGTTGTCTCCTTGACATTTACCCCATTTCCTTTCTTTTTCATATCTATTTAACAGTGCAAATCTCATTAATAAAAATTTAGGTTCTAGAGAATTTTTTTAAACAAGGACCGTTTTCACTTGAAATGCACAGGGAATTTGAAAAGTACACTCACTTTTGGCACTAGGCTGTAACTCTGAGAAATGTTTTTTTTTTTTTTTTTTTTTTTTTTTTTTTTGTACAAATAATATTAAATATTGACGATACTACAAAGCTAAAGTTACCTTCAGCTAACTTTGGCTTCCTATTTATATAACATATCGAGGGTTCAGAGCAGAACGGTTCTATGTGGCTGTATTTTCTATATACACAAAGAACCTTTCTGCTCTGTACCCTCGATATTATCCATTTGTTCTCTTTCAGAATTAATAGTTTTATTTGATCAGCACTGTAAGGACAAAAGTTGTCGAAAAATCCACCAACAGAAACTGAATTTACAAAAACTTCGTATTAAGTTATATCTGTTATCAATTTCGCTTTCGTGTTACCCACTGAAAATGCAAGGAAGACCATTGAACATATCGGTATTGTGACGTCACCACTTTGACGATAAATTCAATAAAAATGCAGAGGTTTATTGATGTTGGGGTTCAGTTCGAATATAAAAGCTCAAACCATGGTTAAATTACAGCAACAGTATGCCTGCCATGAATAATTTTTATCTAATGTGACAGCCTAAACCGGCTGAGTGAACGTTGAATTTCCAGCTCCATTGTCGACTTTGTTGTAACATTACACAATTTGACGTTTTGCAACTGAGAAAGGTCAAAATCCAATTCGAAAGAAAAACCATAGAAGTATTGGCTAATACATCTATGGCAAAACAATTAATTGGTGTCTACAAGAGGGATTGAAAAATGTTCTCAACAATTATTTCCTTCATTAACCAAGACAACAAAATTAAAATATGGTCGTTTTACACCTTTTTACTCTTTTTCTAATACCATTTACGGATGTTGCGTAGTATTATATTGGCTGACTATTTGAAAGAGCTGATCACATATAATTACAGAATAATGGCCTACCTAACGTATATCCCTGCCTTCTTTGAAAAAGTTTGCGGACGGTCTGATAACACCATCTGACTGTGCCACAAATAATTCTGGTCTCTTTTATAGAATACAACAATATGAATAACAGGTTGTATTACGCCAGGACGTTCTATAAGAATATGTGTCGTCACATATTGCGCCGGCTTATCCTCACTATTAAGAATATCTGTTCTGTACTTAACATGAAATCCTTTTGATTTAAGAGCATTGCAAAGTGATTCCTGAAAAAGTTACGAGGAATGAAAATAATTTTAATAGTGCGTTTTATTTTTAGACATCAATATGGATAACAAAATGTTTTTTTTTATTTAAAAACGGATCGTTTTGTGGCGTTTTGCGTTAAGTTTTGTGGTGTTCATATTCATTTTTGTTTGATTTTTTCTTTGTCATGCTGTCTCAATTTATGTTGCATATGAAGTGTCATGATTTTTTTTTAACTTTTGAATTTGGAATTCCCCTTTCCTCATTTTATGCTTTGGTATTTGCCGATATATTGAATATGGTTATCAGCCCTGGCTCTGACTCAATAAAGTGAGACCCTCCTTATGAAACTACAATAAAAGTCAGTTTACTCCTGTTAAATTCTTAAACTTCCGTTTACATAAATAGTAGGCGGTAGTTGCATCTTCATGATAATAAATATCGACAGAAAAGAAAAATAATATAAGAGTAGAAGTATTTTTGAATTTGTCGATGGATAAACGCGGCCAATAAACTCACAAACAGAATTAAGTCCGAAGGACTTTATGTAAAGTTCGCGAGTGAAAGGCCGCGTTTTCCCATTCATAAACTCCTTAACAATATGGTATCTGAATTTGACGTCCCCATGCATATGACTCGGAGCGTATTAATGAGCAAGAAGCGGTTAACGAGAAATAACTTCTTTGTTGTTCATGACGTTGACCAATATAATTGGACATTGCAATAGCAATTTGAATTTTGACCACAAAAAAAAACCTCGAAACACCCAATACGCTATAGTTTTTTTTAGTGAATTTTACTGGGATTTCACGGTGTTGTACGGTGTTGTATGACAAGGCTTCAAACTTCATAAATAAAACATGCGTTCACTGGGTATTTCGATGATTCGATGATATTTCTGAAAAAGGGGGAACGTTAGAACCTGTGTTTGCTGAATTCAGAATAGAACATATAGGGTACATTTTTTTGTCATAAAAGGTTTAATATCTCTAAAACATGGATGGCCGTCCCGAGTTCCTATCGTTGTTTACGTTTGTATTTAGTATGTTATTTTTGTTTTTTTTTCTTTGCAGTTCCTTTGTACATTATGGCATGTTACTATGTTTTTTCGGCCATTGTAGGTGCTTCCTGTTACCTTTTTGTTCTATTTTTGTCGATATATAGAATCCACAATCGCATCGAGTGAGAAACGACATTTCTACACTAGAGATAGTTAATTTTTCAAATAGTTTAAACGCGAGGCTTGCCGAGCGTTTAAAATATTTGAAAATTTAAC
>MJUU01016554.1:0-12324 GCA_002080025.1 Modiolus philippinarum | reverse complement strand
ATTAAATTCCAAATATCGATGTTTTTCAACATCATTAAAACGACCAAGCTGGCTTATAATTTAGACCCGAATTTAGGATTGTGTATATATTTTATAATCAGTATTTCCATGATACCAATTTAGTACATCAAAATGGTAAAATTCGATCCTTCACTAATCTAGGCTCTCCATCTTCAGGGGTTGATCTGCCTTTTTAAGGTGTGTTAATAATTATTCTTTTATTTTCGAAAAGGTCAATATGTCACCAAACATGAATACTCCGTTTTGCCCTTCATACTGACAAAGTCGATCCATTGTCTACACAATCAAATATTCTTCAGTGACCTCTTCAGTGGGAATATGCCCATATATATTCCATATGCATGTGTATTAGAGAAATTTGCTGGTAATATGTGCATAGATATTCCTTTTGCATGTGTATTGGGAAAAAAAATTGCTGCCAGACAGCATGTCCAATGAACTTTTCTCTTCCCATTGCTATCTCTTCTTGGAATTTTTTGTTCAACAATAACAATACCAATAATTTTTATTGTAAAATTACAATTGATAACAGAAAACACCTACAATGGCCGAAAAACACAAACGAAAGACAAGAGAGAAACGTAAATAATGATAGGGAATCGGGATAGCCGGACTTGGTACCGGCACTAGCAAAAGCTAGCATAAAGTTAAACCGATTTGTGAGTACCCAAACATCCCCTTTCTCTATTTCATTTCCCATACATATACGAACAAAAACCAAATGTCAAATGTCCTAGGGCAAATTATGGGCGAAAACGAATATTTGCGATATCCAATAATCGAAGAAATCTCCAAGGCTCCAAGTCAAAAAAAACTTTGATTCTAATTTTGGTAAATTTCCTGAAACTCTCGAAGACCTGTTATATTCTGGAATTCTACCTAGCAACCATACCTTTTTCCATTCCTTACAAAACGAATCATTGTTTTCAATAGAAAGACTGTAAAAAAAGCTTCTGCTCTGGTAAATTTCCTGAAATCCTCAGACCAGTATTTTCGGGGAATTCAACCTAGCAACCATACCCTTTTCAATCAGTAACAGTGATTGTTTTCAATAGTAAGACTGTGTTTTACTAAAATTTTTGTCTTTAACGTTTCAAAAATGGTAAATGCATCTTTTTGACAGTCTGACTTGTCTTATACTTTATTACTTTTAATGCATAACCTCTCAGACCTGCGAATGAGGGAGGTCAGTTTCAATTATTAATGGATGTGAGCTATGTTTTTAGACCTCTTTTAATTTAAAATAGGCATCTCTGTATTTGCTTTTTCTTTTATTTGATCACAATACAAAGGATTCTTATTACACTTCAACTGGAATTTACTTTAACTTTCTAGTATACAATTTCATTTAATTTCACAATTAAAGCAAGTTTTGAAGATACGCATCAAATACATGTTGGCTTTATTAAGCTATAAAAGGATAACAGTAATAAAGATCAGGGATTGGCCAGAAATAAGGGGATGGCCATTTGATCCTCAGATGGGGCCTGGCAAATTTTGTCGAGTCAAAATATTTATTCAAATTTTTGCAGGTCACAAAATTTATTTTCAACCACATCAGGGCCAGAAAATGTATTTACTTTCAAGGAGGTTAGGCCAAAATATTCATTTACATGTTTAATTTAAGGTGATCCAAGCCCACTCTGGGAAAAAAATGTTGATCTCTTTTCTTACTATAAACTCATATCTTGTATTAAGAAATCAAAGTTTGTAGATTTATCAGACATCACATCCATACAATAATATAAGTAAACAGCACTGTCGTCAGGGCATAGTGAAAGTGGTTCTCGTATAAATCGTGAATCCGGCCGACTTTGTGTTTTTTTCTAAATCCTGAGATGACTTATTTAAAACTGATCCAATTCTCGGTGCATTTATTTCCCGAAATCCGGGCATAATTGTAGAAATAACGAATTCTTGAGCTTAAAAGCATCCCGAATCCCCCCATTTGTATCGGTATTTCATTTGGACAATATATATACATTTATATATTTTAAACAATGCCTACAAGTCTTAGTTGCAAGACATAGTTTGGATTCGGGAAATGTTCTAGAGGCTTTGTATTTCATGTATTTTATTCATTAGGGACCGACCATTTTTGGCAGCCAAAATATTTTTTTCACATAAAATCAGATCCAAAATATTTTTTTAGAAAAAAACCATAGCCCCCCCCCCCCCCTTCAAGTTAAATGGTTGGTCCCTTATTAGATGGCCTCCTTGCTTTCGTGTAATACTTCCTTGAGTGTACAGCTTATGACGTCAGCGATCGATAATCTCCGAATGTATACGAGTGGCTAAGAAGATGTACAGTAATAAGCACACCTGTATTAAAATATCGTAAACCATAATGAATTTTTTTTTCAAACTTTAGAATTGTGTATTATTGATATAGATAAAAGCAATAGTAAAATTTCATAGATCATTAATTTTGGAGTCATGTGGCACTTTAAGAATTAACAGATTTGATAAATTAAAGTATTCCAGCGTAGATTTTTTTGTATAAAAGTAGCTAAAAATGGAGCAATTTTCTAAATTTTATCCCACCATATCAATGAATATAAGAATACTCATCATAAGTGACCTTCCTTTGTACTTCATCAAAATAGGCATAGAATAAAAAAAAACAACTTAGTCAGTAAACACCTACAATGGCCGAAACACAGTCACATGCCAAAATGTACCAAGGAACTGCACAAGAAAAAAAAAACAACAAAATAAAAAAAAGACAAACGTTAACGTATGTCTGTTATCAGGCACCTCCTGTCGATCTTTGATTATAAAACATTACATGTTGATGTTTACACAAGTTTTGAATGCTATTTATGGGCGCGACACTTGTTTTGTATGTGCGTATCTAAATTTAGTTCGACCGTCTGTCTGTTTTGATCTTTCGTCTTCAATGGAATTTGAAGACATGCTATAGAAAAAAAAATATTTTCATTCGACGACCAGTAACAAATACTTATCCTGAATGAGATTATTTTTATTGTTATCCTTTTCTTGTGGCAATTTTTTTTAATATCAGAGACAAACCATTTAAAATATTTATAGATCGTACCCCCCCAAAAAAAACTAAAATTCAATTAGATAAAACATTTATCCTTCTATGATGAAAGACCCTTACATACAGGAAATATTTAAATATTGATGTTTGGTATTAAATATGACAAAGGAAACAGTGGGGGATTAATAGATTCTACATGAGAGCAGATCAAAGATTGGGGTATCTTTCAGGAATGTAAGAAATTCCGTCTTTTCTCGAGTGAAGCGCAGACGAAGAATTTCTTACATGAGCGAAAGATACCCCGATCGTTGATTTTGATCGAATGTACGTGTCTATTTCTTCCGTAAAATACGACAACAAACATCTGGAAGCCTATACTGTGCGAGTAACATTTGAGTGTACCTTACATTGTGACGTCAGGTGTTTAATGACGTATTGTCATGGTTAAGATTATTTAATCGCAAAAATGAACACTTTTGGTTGGTCATTTACCCATGTGAGACGAGGTCGCGTGCATCGATCTCACATGGGTCGTCTCACACCGTAAACCAACATTTACGGAAGAAAGAATATGTTCAAACTGCGCTATTTGTTCTCCATCTTCAAGACAACTGTACGTTCCACAGAAAATAAGAATATTTTTGTTATTTACTGCTGATTTTAACTCTTACTGTATCTTCCCTTTTAAATTTATTCAAATTTTCTTTTTGTCTTTCATTGTGAGAGCCAAAGGACAGCTTCAATGGTTGATCCGAAGATACAATTCCATAGTATTCTCCGTAATCAATACTCATATTAAAATAAACCCTATCAATGATATAACTTTTCTTTGTTTTGCCCTCCCTAAAGTATCAACTTTGCTCCTTAAATTTGCTGAATGAAATTTTAGCATATAAATTTCATGAGATTGTTAAATCACTTAATATACATATGTTAATGCTATTTCAGGCGCTTAAAATGTTAGCATTCTGATATAAATGAATAAACATGGCAAATTCGAAGGAATATTGTACAGTTTATAGACATTGATCTGATTCCTAAACAATAATTCTGTTTTCAATTCTTCGGTCTGCAAAAAGGCTTTTGATCCATTCTTGTATATGTGTATTGCTACTCTTGTACAGTATACAGCTTTTTATGTTTAGTCGTTTTCCTAATTTGTGATGTTGTTCACGGACACTTTTTACCATTTGATAACACTGTTAGTATTTCATCTACTGTTGTTTCGACAAAAACAATATTTTTATATCTCAATATAATAAGGTCCATTGTATACATTTTCAACTCAGATCATTTATTTAGAAGTTTCGGTGATTTGGCAAACAATTATGGTGTGTCGAAAGAAGAGCGGACAGGGACAATGTTCCAGTCGTAAACAACAGTTTGTGGGGGAAAAAAAGGTTCTTATCTCGTGTTGTATTGCGGAAACTGTCAACATTTGCATTTCTCAAACGTATACTGTTACCCTGAATGACCCACGTAGACCAGTTTGTAGAGGTTTGTATGAAAATCGTACCAGAAAGTGTTAATCTGGTCATTTTATGTACTATATTACATTTATATTTAAGCAATGAATTTTATTACTTGGTACCTTAACTTTTGACACATTTTGTGACCAGAGGCTGATAGATTATTCTGTCACACAGGAAAAGAATACAGGCAAAGTCGTAACTTCGGAACCAAGATTATTGTGGGTGATATGTACAACAAAATGTTTCGGCTCACAACACCGATTGATTTCCCTTTCTTTAACAATATTTCATATTCTGAAGAATCATCATTTGATAGTTCTACATCTTTTTATTAATGGGACAAATGAGCCAGCCGGGCGGAAAAATAGAATAATATTCAAACTGCAGTTATCAGACAACTGTACCATAGATTTATAAAACAGACTGTGAGTTTTTCACATGTGCATTCACTCCATATCCTTTCATTTTTTTCCTATGTACGTACCACAGAAAATGTCATATTTTTGTTACCTACTGTCGATTTTAACTCTTACTGTACCTTCCCTTCTACATTTATTTATTGTTTTTTTTTTGTTGTTGTTGTTGTTGTGAGAGACAGCTTCTGTGAATGATGCGAAAGATACAATTGTCTAATATTCTCTCATTATTTATTTCATATTCTTATAATTTCTTGTTTGTTTTCTTATTATAATGTTTACATGATATATTGAAATCAATTCCTACTAGAATACAACTGTGCTTTATGCAAAAAGGTTAATATCAACTACTTATTTTAACACTCTGGTCTATGTCAAAATATTCAATGAGTGGAGAAAAGTGTCAGACGGTGCGCCATGCTATAGATCAGCCGGCCAAAACCATCAATAAAGTCATAAAAAATTTCAGAATTTTTTAAAAATGTTCTTTAAACAACTGCAGAAACGCACCACTTGTTTAATACTTATTAGCTCCATAGATATTTAACCCATAACGACCCTTTTTATGCATTTTCAATTACAAAGATCGAGAACAAGCAAGGCAATTCTTGTAAAAAAAATTCCCATTTTCAGGTTCAGCAACGGTGAATGTGAAAGAAAACAAATTCAAAGAATTGCTTTTCTCAGAATGAGCTTGTTTGGAAGTTGCTTTGTCAAAGTTACAAAAACAGTAACATGTTACCGCATCTGACAGGAAGGAGCACAAAAGGTTCAAATACAACCTTTTCAANAATTTTTTTTTTTTTTTTTTTTTTTTTTTTTTTTGTTGTTGAAAAGGTGTTTTTGATAACATGAAATTAAGAATCCAAAATGTTGAAAGTTTTCATAATTTTCTCTCAGCAAGCATTGCATTTTAAGGTGCGAATTAATACACGTTAGTGGTGTTGTGTATATTACAACTATTAAAAGTATTGAACCTACTGTATCATCCTCCATCACTATTTTAATAGTATGAAGATAAGTTAAATATAACTAATTGATATATATGTCGACTTTTCTTTGTATAAACACCCCTAGTGTCAGGTACAAGGTTAAATCTACAACCACTGATGGAGTTTAAAACAGTACATATAAACATATAATATATTTGAATGAAATCATCGGCAATATCGAACCATATGAATGAAAAAATGACTCCAGTAGTCATGCATAGAATTTTTTTGGACTATATACTAAAATATTGGCTGTCGAACAGCAAGTATCTTGAAGAGTATCAGCACTGTTCTATTTATAATCATGACAGAAAAATTCTTGAAGTACGGCCTCAAATAATTATTAAATCTACATGGAGTGCGATACCATGGCTGGTAAAGTTTGCTCTATTAATGTTCTAAAATCATTGACGCTGTCTGCTTTCATCAATTTTATCCGAGATCATGCAAAACAAAGACATTGACTTAACTGACATCGCAGGTATTTTTTGGGACCCAGACAGTAAAAAATGTGTACTTTTTTTTTCAACAAGGATATGCCAGTCATTTCCTTTTCTTCCAAAGAACAAACTAAAGTTTTTTTTTCAATAAACCTTCTATAACCTGCTAAGCTTAATTCGGGAAGAACTACCCTTGCAACTGAGATTGTTTAACGTCGCCGTACCGCTATGACCCCTGCGAACGTGTGTTCGGAGAATTTGAACATCATTTGAGATCATGGAGTTCGAAAGTTTTTTTAGACGGGGCATGGAAGTCGCCCATCTTCGAAAGTGGACTGAAAAACGTGTTTTGATATTGTTAAAGATGCAATTATACTGGTAGCTCCTAATATCGTGGCACGTAGCTTCGTACAAACGGTGACGTTACATTTAAAAATTTGGTTGAAATAAACGTAAATACTACAATATAGTGGAACCCACGATATAATGAGAAGCTAGTATACCAGTTATTACATAAAATGGTACGAGCAAGAAAGTGCAAAAAAACATGCTCTTGTGTGTTAAAAGATTCAATTATTACCAAAGTCACCAAAAGAATAAATCTTTTCAGTGACAATTGATGTGAGCCACCTCGCGGGCTATCTGTGGACAGAATTGTGTTAAATTCGAGAAATTGTGTGTGTTTGTGCCTGTCGACAGAGCTTCTAACGGCGCTTCTCTTATTTGAAAGGGATACCTCATCAATGACAGGCAAAGCCAGTTGGCCAAGTCAAACACTTTTATACAAGCCAGTTGTGCTACCGTTAGCAAAACAATAAGGTGCTCCAAGTTCCGCATGCAAATGACATCATGCCTGCTGTGTGCTTGGTTCGCTGGAGACCCTGTTGGAATTAGTTTGTTTCGGCATCGGGTGACTGTTCTGCCACTGATTTGTCCGTCCATTTAGCCAATGATTTGCCTGTATAAAGGAGTTAGCTCTAAAACTGTCAGTACATTGCTATTGGAGTGGCAAATGTTCTATTGTGTTTTTGGATTATTTAAAATCAATAGAAGGACCAGTTTTATCTGTTGGCAGATGTGATTTAGTAATTTTTAAGCATAAAATATT
The DNA here is from genome assembly GCA_002080025.1 of Modiolus philippinarum. Lineage (NCBI taxonomy): Eukaryota > Metazoa > Mollusca > Bivalvia > Mytilida > Modiolidae > Modiolus > Modiolus philippinarum. The sequence goes on along the minus strand of MJUU01016554.1, from coordinate 4,871 downwards.
ATTTTGATTAAATTTAAACATAAGGAAATTTGATGACTATGTCGCCAAAAGAAAACAATTGACAAGAAAATGATATTGAAACTCGGTTAATTATGTCCAGGAAAAACAGTCTTGCCTTTTACATTCATTTACATGATTAATTAACTAGAATTTGGCATGAGCTTCTCCTATATCAGGAATGTATTTGTTATTTTTGTTTATAGTGGAGGTAAATCGTTGTTCTTTATATATATATATATATATATACAATTGGTTATATATTAGGAACTTCTATGATTGACCTACTACTTTTCATGATTTGTTTTCATGATTATAGTTATACATTGTAAGCATGAAAGTAAATAATCAATGAAGGAGGAACATACGTGGTTTTTATTATTTCTATATTCAAATATCAGGTATTTGTTTTGTTTTTTTTTCGAGTGAAGACCGTTAACGACCCGAGGCAGTTGATAGGGAATTTTATTTCAATGTGGGGTAGTCAGGTTATAATTTGGAAAGTATAAGCCCGCCAATCATTGTACACAAATTGTATTGTGGAAATGCTATAATCTAAGCAGAATAGAGATCCCCGCTATATGTTTCCCAGAAAGAGAGGCTTATTATTAAAAATGACAGCATATGGAATAAATGCACATGAAACAAAGGCTCTACAAATACATTTTAAACTAAGCAATGTAACCGCTTTTATTGTTGTCCTTCATCTTGAAGTCACCATGAGGCCTTCGACAATGAGCTATGTTCATACCTCACAATAAGTGAAAGATGACCCCTATGCCCGTATAGAAAAGTAAATTGGTTTTTTAAAGAAGATTTGTCATTCGAAACCGAGAGATACATCATTTTCATTGGTGAGACCGACACGCCTTTTTTCAACGATATCTTGGTGACAGCTATAGAATACGTAAATTTATCAGAGTGAGGATTTTCTCTTCATATAAAAGCAGACTGAAATTTCTTATTACTAAGTGTATATAAAGTGTTATTTAAATTCCATGTATTGCACTCGTTGAATTTCTTTGGTACTGGATGCTGTAGCAACCGTTAATGATACAACGCCACCTAATGATATCAATATCATTAAGCGTTGTGGGCGCAACGCTAAATGATATAATTTATATCATTAATGATCTCCCATATCGCTTGCTAATGATACAAAACCGCTAATGATACAATTTATTGCATTTAGGGTCGACGCATCGCCGCTAAATGATACAACCAAAATCGGAAAAAAAGAGCTACCGCAACCGCTAATGATATAAAATTTTTGTATCAATAAGAGTTACTGATAAAGTTAAGCATAAAATCGTGTACTCAGAAGAGCATTTAAATACAGATGCATTTTTTTTTGGAATGGGCCCTTTGCCACTAGAAACGGAAAAGAGGCAGGAGAATCCAAAAAGCTTAGAATCAGATTAAATTTTACAGGACGGTAATGTATCAAGCGTGAAACTCATTTGAGATCTTTCAATTCTGAAAAAGGCGATTGCTGCCATAGATACGGAAGGGGTGTTCAAAGTGCTCAGAGTTGGATGAATTCATTTCTGTTATTGAAATGCTAAAAAGAATAGGAATAAGAAACGGAAAATCCGCGGAATAATTACAAAGCTTAGAATCGGATGAAATTTTAGAGGAAGGTTATGTAGCAAGTGTGAAACTCATTTGAGCTCTTTAAATTTTCTACATGGCAATTGTTGCTATAGATACAGAAAAAGGCAGGAAATACAAAGTTGGATGACAATTAACTGCGGGTTGTCTAGCAAGTAAAGAACTCATGTAAAAATGGGAAAACAGGAAACACCTACAATGGCTGAAAATTATAATTACATGCCACAATCTGCTATGGTATTACATATGAAGAACACAAATAAGACAAAAGACAAACGTAGACAACGATAGGAACTCGGGACAGTCGGACTTGGTACCGGCACTAGCAAAGGCCTGCGGTAGGGTTAAACCGGTTAATGGGTACCCAAATCTTCCCTTTATCTGTCCATTTTCCCTTTTCCCTATAGTATAATAAACATACGAATAAAACCCAATACAGGTAGACTACTAACTCTATGACCACAATCTTCAAAAGAAAGAAAAAAAATACGTAATTTTGAAAGATGGGTCAAGGGGTGCTCGCCGCTAAACTGCCGGCTAGCTGAAGGAGCCTAGTCTGCTGGTAGAACACTGTCGCACTACGGAAGAAAAATCAAGCTCATAACTTCCCGAAGGTTTTGGTCAAGAATCATCATAAATTTCAGTAGACATTGGCAGTATCAGTGAGGAGCCAGTGTGTGTTCAAAATTTTCAGGTCAATAGGTCTCAAAGCCAATTTAATGGATGTGAGCAGAATATCTTGTCGATATCCCCTATAATCATGTGATAAAGATAAGAATGTAAGTTACATCCCAGCTTTTCTGGACTTTTAATCAATTTCTGGCATTTTTTGACAGCATTTCGGTAAAAACTAGGATTAGAAATATCCTTAGTAATAAGCTGTTTACGAGTTGCGCAGTATTTAGACATCAAATGTTCATATCTATTATAAAACTTTTAAATGTATTCATATCTATTTTCGAAATTTTAAAAAGTAAAATGAACGGATATCTCAGAAACTGAAGATACATCGGCAAACGAATACCGAAGCAAGAACGAGGATAGTGAAAATTCTAAAATCATAAATCCAAAATCACGGCAATTCACAGCAACATGAATTGAGACAGTATCACAAAGACATAACAAACAAACAAAAACGAACAAAAACGCCACAAAACTAAAGCACTAGCAGTGTGAACCCCTATAAAAACTGAGGTATCATCAGGTGCTCCAGAAGGGTAAGCATGATCTGCTCCTCGCATGGCACCCGTCCCACAGCCAGTTAAAAAATGATGTTGTAGTATCTGTTGGATTGCTGGTCGGTTATTGTCATTTTCTAACCCGTAGACAAAACCAATTAAAATCCATGGTGCATGTTACTTCTCTAACCCTCAAACAGCACCAAGGTGAAAATTTGAAAAGCATTTGTATATCTCTTAGGTTTTAGACAATTACAAGAACAAATCTTTACCACAAACATAATCGACGAAGACAAAACTAAAACTAACAGTTTGATAAACAAGACAACACAGAAAACAAAAGCACTGACAGTGTGAACCCCCACTGAAAAACGGAGAGTATCACCAGGTGTTCCGGAAGGGTAAGCATGATCTGCTCCACGCGTGACAACCGTCACACTGCCGATGAAAAGTCCGATTTTGTCACAGTCGGTGTTAGTCAGTCCGGTAACAAACTCTGGATCCACTTAAAGATATCTGTTCTCATTTGTGAAACAGAAACATTTTAATGGTCTGTCAAATCGTGGTGACAACCGTAAAAGAACGACGAGAAAACTAAAAGTGTTCTAAATTGGACCAAATTTTGCATAAAATTTGTTTAGAAAGTATAGAACTTATAGTGGGTATCAAATTTGAAAAAAAATGGCTGCGGTTGGCATGATTGGAATAGAAACAAATGGAAAAACTATGTGTAATTTTGAAATTACGGTATATTGTGTAAAATGTGATTATGGACCAAATGTAAATTATCCAAAAATGGCCCTTATCCCATGGAAATTCCAAAAAAGGTAAATAAATAAATAAATAAATAAATATCTTAATAACGAGAGAGTGACTTATTTGGATTGCACAATCAATTACTTAATAGAAAAATATCACAAATTCAGCAATTGATAATTATTTTTTAATTCCAAAACAGTTTTCGAGTTTTGAATTGAATTAGGTAAAAGTTCCTCGCTTCAGGTCCGCCAAAACAGAAACTCGCTTTGCATAGTTGTTTTTGTTTTTTGGACAATGAAATTGTCTGAAAATAAAAATCTTGTATCGTATGATTCATTGTCCTTTCCAAAAAACGAGTAGATCTGATAAGTATTTTGGAGCTAATCTATATTTTTAATTTTTGCACCAATAATACAAGAAAGTGAGTGGTGAAGTACTCTTTTCGTGATTAGTTTAGTTTATAATTCTACATTCCTTAAATAGTTTGCAAGACGGTTTTGTAAAATAGTGTTCATCTATAAATATTCTTGCAGCCTTTTATTTAGCCCACCTAGCCTGAAATGCCATCACTTTGCATCTGTCGTCCGTATGTCCGTCAACAATTTCAAAAATCCTTTTCTCTGAAAGTTCTTGGCCAATGGTAACCACACTAAACCTGAATCATAACCAGGGTATGCAGTTTTAAAATTGTGTTCGATTAGTCCAAAGATCAAACAACATGGCTGCTGTTACTAAAAATACAAAATAAGGGTAAATTGCTGTTTTTGCAAATAAATCGAAAACCTTTACAAATATATAAAATCGGGCACAAGGAAAAATGATCAGCATGGCAAGATCTACACGCCTTCCAATTTTGATGAAAATCCAAAAATCTGTCTTTGAGTTATTGCCCATTTTCCTTAAGATTTCAAAAAATTTTAGATATTTTATTTTATTGGAAAAACTATAACAAATAGAAATCAACTTTTAGTTGCAAAAATGTTAAGCATACCAAGTTCAACCCACCTAGAAATTTTGAAGAAAATCTAAATACCCATTTAGAAGTTATTGCCCTTTATTTGTCAAATTTTTAATAATTTAATACACTTTGTCATATATTTTCAAAAAAAAAAACATTTGAGAGGGGGTTAGGGTTATATAGCAAAAGTGTCCAGCTTATCAAGAACTACAATTTCTACATATGTAAAAATGTTCTCATCGCCACTGGGGAACATAGTTTTAACATAGGACTGTATGGGATAATGTTGTAAATTGTTACTGCTTGAAAACCGTTTCAAACTTTTTGACTTTTCTACACTTTATACAACCCTGCCACACAATAAACTG
>MJUU01016553.1:171687-184797 GCA_002080025.1 Modiolus philippinarum | reverse complement strand
TATCTTGTAATTTGTTCCAAAACTCCCTATACATTGCAGTGTTATGATGAGAAAGCTTGACCGAGGTTATGTCCGACCACATGTGCTGTAATTATTTGTTTACTCACGTGTAAAATTCTAAAGATGTGATTGGCTAAATTACTGATTTAAGATAAGAGAATGGAAAGGTCTATTGTCGCCCCTGCACATATTGTCGCCAGCAACAATATGTGAATACGTATCGGCACATATTGTCGCCCTGCACATATTGTCGCCTACACATATTCTCGTCGGCGACAATATGTGCTGTACAATGTCCGTCCATATTGTCGCCAAGTTGAAAAGAACTGTGAATATATAATACTTTACAACAATGTTGAGTAACACGTATAGTCAACTGATTCTGAGTCTTTGGAAATGAAATAGTTTGTGTTGCCATGGAAACTAAGACTTTTAAAATTTTAGTAGTTGAAACAAACTTTTAGAGAAAGTCTTCTAGTATCTCTAGAAATAAATAACCTTATGCCTGCTACGTAAAAAAGAACAAAACCAAAAATGTTGAATGGTGCCAAGGGGTTAAAAATATCTTTTACACATACCCATATCCGCTAGCAAAGAACATACTTTAACAAGGCATCCTTTTGTAAACACATTTAGATTATCTTCTTAAAAATTACTGCTGGTTGAATAAGAACCAACCTTGGTCCCTTCCGGAAAAAAAACGATCTGGCAGGTTCTGCACCTCATTGAAGATGGCCGCTAGCTGGGGACACAAGGAAACGTTAAAAATGCATTCAGGGACTTTCTGAACCGCTGTGCAAATTGAAACACACTTGTCAACAATGCTTCGTCGGCGGTTTTAACTTTATCCAACAGATCTGCACCCTATCCATTTATCCGCTAACAGGGAACACAGTTTAATATTACATCTTTTGAGAAAACAAACCCAAAGATCTCAGAAACTACTTCTACAAATAGAACCAAACTTAGTTACAAGGTCCTTAAATGGGTAACCTCTAAAAGCGTTACCGACAGGTCCGTATCTTATCCAGGATGGCAGCCAGAAGGGAACACAGATTAATATTGGACCCTATGTTTAAAGATATCAGAAACTACTATTGCAACAAAACCAAATTTAGCCACAATGGTCCTTAAATATTGCCTTATAAGAAAGTATCCGACAGGTCCACACGTCATGCAAGATAACCGCCAGTAGAGAACACAGTTTAACATTGAACCCTATGGAAAACACATATAAAGATCGTTTTTTAAACTACTAGGGTAGCTCAATCAGAAGAAAACGTCATGATTGACCTAAGCTTGTTCTTTCTAAAAGAGGTCTCCGGCAGGTCCATACCTCATCAAAGACTGCCTATGGGAAAACACATTAAAAAATCTTCTCAGAAACTGCTAGTCCGAATAGAAACTTTTTTTTATTAATTTATTATTTAATAACATTTCACATTTTTTCATAATGATTATAATAGTTTTATTTTATTGGATGAAAATCTGTCACATGATATTCAATTAAAAATCAAATTGACTCGCTTTTACTTTCACTTTCATTTCTCAGGTCTGCTTAAAACGATATTGACTCGCCGTTTTAAATAACCAAAGAAAAACAGAATAACATGTGGTCATGCGACTTTCGGCCAATCAGAATTGCCGTATTATAAGTATCGGGAAACCAAAAATGGCGTTGGGCTAGCAGGAGACGTTTGTTGTTCTCTATTCACATTAGAAACATTATGCAACAAGCAGACTGCTATTTACAAATACCCGGAAGGTGATCGAAACTAAGAACATGCGATACACAGTCGGGGTATGTGTTTTAGTAGTTCTGCAAATTTTCTTCTTGTCTTATCACAGGAATTTCAGACTGAATAACGCAAGGTTGGTTTTACTAATAAAGATGGAATTTCTAATTCTCATGATTTATTTATTACATGAAAAAATCTAAACTTTGAGGGGGGAGACTTGTACGTCATGTTGCAGAATCGTTTCGTGGACAGGACATATTACATGTTGTTTTTGTACATATAATATATATCAATCAAATAAAAATGTCATAAACCTAAAATAATGTACTGATGGCTCCTTGATGCATGAATATTTGTATGAAGGGATCGGAAAGCATACTGAAAAGTAAGTACAAATGTACAACTACCTATGACAATTTTACAAGATATGTTATCCTGAAAAAAAAAATCGGTGAAAACCCTTACAATTACCAATTGCAAGTAAGCTGATACATGTTATTAATATGTAATAAAACAATTATGGTCTTTTGTATCGGTCGATATGAGTTTTAATAGACCTAAAAATCCTAATATTAACCTCCGCCTCCGGCGTCGGTCAATATTAGTTTTTAGGTCTATTAAAACTCATATCGACCTCTACAAAAGACCATAATTGTATATTATATTTACACAAGACACAGATAGTGCACAATTTTAAATCTTGCAATACATAAATGTAAATAAATATACACATATATGCACACATATACCCGCATACATATACATACAAATATGTACATACATACTGACATATACCCAAATATATGTATGTATATTCATCACATGTATACTTTTTTAATTGTTAATCAAAAGTCGGGCCCAGGGGCTCCAGTATGCATTATATTTTTCTACGGGTAAATTTTTAAATGAAATGTATCTTTCAATTAGAAGATTCTCTTTCAAATAGTTTTTCAGAGATATAATACTGACAGTCTCTTCATTTAGTTTTGTCTTATAGATATAAAATTTGGTCAATAGAATAAAGTTTTTGGACAAAGAGCTTGTTCATACATCCCAAAAATAACAATCCCCAAATTAAGCTGCAATAGAATATGTGTCGCTTCAAACACCCATTGTTCTAATTTTTCCCAAAGATCTGCTATTTTATGGCATCCCCAAAACAAATGTTATATTTTTCCGGCTGTTCATTACAAAAAAAATAGAAACTTTAGTTACTGAATCGACCACAGGCCCTTGAGTAGCAAATGAGTTGGGAGATGAAACTTCATATGCAGGCGCTGTTGAAATGTTGCTACAAAGAAAAGGGAAAGTGAAGTCGTCGCGTTAATGATACAGCCTTGTTTGTAGTCTACCTCCGTTGTCAATTTCAAGATGAAGATCAAGGAATAAGACCGATATTGAAGTGAGTGTACTATCCTTAATTTTGAACTCTTTTGAATGGATGAAATGAAGAAAATCCCCAAAACGAGGGTTGTTTAGTGACAAATATCATCTATATAAAGGAAGCTGAAAGTAAAAGATTCGGAATATTTTGTTTTAATCTTTTTTGAAGAACCCCTTCGATGCATTCAGCCTAATAAGAGTGGAGAAACAGATCGGCTAAAAGAGGTGCACATATCATGCATTGCACAACTTAATTGAACTGTTCACATGCACTATTGTAAAATAGCTATCGTTCAAGATAATTGAAACAATAAATCCCCCAAAAGACTGAAACAGTCAAGCTTAACGTTTTGACTATATCAACTAAACCTGTATCAAAAGGGTAAAAATATACAAATATAGCAAAGAAATGAGATCAATTCATGGATTTATAGACCTGACTGGAGGATATCAGGTCTATAAATCCATGTATTGACCGAACTTACCCTGATATAATTCTATTATTATTTTATGGCATTTTCTTGTTTTAATTAGCACGTTTATTTCGTTGTGTTAGCAAAGAAATATGCGGTAAAAGTGACGTTACCAAATATAAAACGTCAAATATTATTTATGGAAATACCAGGATTACATCACATTTACAGAAGGTCATGTGACGTCAAATAATATTAAATAATAAAGGGCATCGCCAAGCGTATCATCATACGACTACAGCATGTCGATCACACTAAAATATGAATTTAAAGTAAATGTGGACGCAGTAATTAGATGGACTCAATAAGGAGCTCTATACAGTAATTAGCTGGCCACAAACTAGGGAAAGTAAAAGAAAATAGCCCTTTTGATCCCTTATAGCTCGGAAACAGTAAGTACTACGCAAAATATGTTGACTCCCACTTGAAAGCATACTTCAACAGGAATCGTAAGAAAAAATCTAATTTGAAATCCAATGAAAAATAATATTTTTTACATATTTTGAAAAAATGCAGTTTTGGCCCTGTTTTACCCTTATAGCTTGGAGACGCTAGAGGTATACCAAATCGGTCAATATACATTTTGTACTACTAAAATAATAAAAAACATTAAAATCCGATAAACTAGAGGCTCACACAAGCCTGTATTGCTCACCTGGTGACTGGTTTTATTCAATGTCACCAAAAAAAAAAAAAAAAAACCCATCCAATACTATTCACACTATACATTAGTTCACCAGTTGTTACAGTTTCTGAATCTTGGATGAGTTAGGAACAAACAAATCATAAAGGGGGCCACCCAAGGAATATTGTGATCAAATTTGGTTAACATTGCAAAAGTTGTTCAAAATGAGAGGATCTTTTAAAGCCCTATGTTCCCCGCAGGCAGCCATCTGGGATTAGGCAGGGACAAAAAAATCACCAACTTTGAAGATCACCCATGACGGGGCAGCCTGGATGAGGTAGGAACATAAAGATCACCGAACTTTGAAGGGGATCACCAAAGGACTATTATGCTAAAATTCAATCAAAATCGTTCAATTGGTGTCAGAGAAGAAGAACTTTAAATGCATTTCCCATAGACGTCTTTGTTTAACTACTAGTATGTTCCCCACTGGTGGCCATCTTGAATGATATACGAACATAAAAATCACAAACTGTGAAGGGCACCACCTAAGGACTATTATGACCATCTTTGTTCCTAATTGGCTCAGTAGTTTCAGAGGATATCATTTCCCATAGGATTCCTATGTTAAACTATGTTCCGCGCTGGTGTCCATCTTGGATGAGGTATGAACATACAAATCACAAACTTTGAAGGAAACCAATCCAGAACTATTGTGACCAAGTTTGGTTCCCATTTGCTCGTTATTTTTTTTCAGAGGAGAAGGTATTTCAATGCATTTTCCATAGGGTCCTTTGTTAAACTATGTTCCCCGCTGGCGACTATCTTAAATGAGATACGAACCTAATGGATATAAGTAGAGATTGTAGTTCTTGCAATTCAAACTTAACCTCTATATCAAATAGTTTTTGAAATAAAAGTAAACACGTATAAAAATCGTGAAAATTCAAAGAAAAGGGGGCAATTAATCCTATATGGTTCGTCAGACTTTCTTCAAAATTGCAGACACGTATCTCTTGCTATGCTTACCAATTTTGTGATTTAACTTCACCTCTATTTTCTATCATTTTCAATATATGCGATAAAAAGTAACAAAAAACAGAAATCTTTATGCAAAAGGGGTCGTTATTCCAAGACGGGTATTCGGATTTTCGTCGAAAGTGCAAAAGAGTTAGATCTCATCATGCTGATCATTTTAATTGTGTAAGATTTTTTTTTAATTGTAATATGATTTTTGAAATTTCCTTTGATGTTTCAATGCTCTAAAGGTCGATATTCTGTGTAGAATGCATTAATATCACTATTTAGAAGTTATTGCACTGTAGAAAAGTTCAGTTCCGGCACACGATACAAATACAATGGGATAGGAGGGGCTTAATTCAGTGCATTAACTTCATGCAAATTAGATGATAATGCATTGCTTGACTCCTCCCTCAGAAAATACAGAAGCCAATGAAACTCATCTTGATTTTATTATTGTAAACAGCTAATGTTAGTAAACAACTGTCTTTATTTTTGTAGTGCCTATGGCATGGAAATTTTATTCGGGCGTTTCTTGTCAGAAAGATGATTTTCATATGTTCCTTTTCATACATGTCTTTTATTCAAAATTTGTCAAATTTTGCACGTTTATTCTTCTTCTGTTCCAACCAATGCCCCCTCCCAAACAGCGAATTGCCATTCAAGTTTACTAGTATTTATAGTCGAGGAACGTTTATGGTCTGAAGATACAACACATATATGTCTTTTCTAAAAAGGAACCTTATAACTCAGTATGGACAGAAGTCCCAGGTTCTTCTGCCCACAGTCCTAGCAAATAGAAAAAAAGGCCGCCAGCATGGCAGAGGTATATCGGACTTTATTGGCCGATGTAACTGTTCATTAAAATGCAGAAACTAAGTGTTAATTATGTAAAGATGGGGGACGAGTATTTGATTACTCGGGGACGATTTTACCTAGAAAAATCATTTATTTTCATTTTCACAAACCATTATTTTCGCAAAATGTTACATCAAATCATGTATTTGTGATGCAACATTTTTTTGGTTTAAAATCAAATCCCGAAAATCAGATGGTCGGCCACGTATTGTTGTGTACAGAAACGTTTTGTGTTGGATCTACAAAATACCTATTATGTATACACGAGTGAAAGCAGGATTTGGTTTTTCTGGGATGGGGGGGGTGCTATGATTTTTTTTTAAAATAAATAATTGTTTGATTTTGATTTTGAGGTACAAATGTAATTATGAAATTGAGCGGGTGAAAAAAAAAACAGGTGCAGTACATTTCTCCAAACAAGGTAGGGGCCGTCTTGAACTTACTATGAGGTATGAGCAAAGCTCATTGTTGAAGGCCTCATGGTGACTTCAAGATAAAGAACAACAATAAAAGCGTTGTTCCTTTGCTTGTTTTTTACCATGTATTTGTAGAGACTTTGCCTCATGTGCATTTACTCTATATCTTTTTATTCACCACATACGTGTGTGATAATAAAAACAACAAAAAAGAATTAAATAAATAAAAAAGCACCAAATTACCTTACAAACTGCAACGACGCAACAGTACCTCTTGAAATGTGTAATCGTTTTCAATCACGTGCTAGTTGTACGTTTTTGTTACATGTCATTCATTTTAAATCATTAGCATATTTAACGCACTCTTGGTAAAACTTTTTTTATTGGTCATATTACAAATCATATATAGCATCGCCTTACTCATTAAAATATTTATTGCACTCAAACCGCTACGCGGTTTTCTTGCAATTAATATTTTAACTCGGAAGAGCGGTGCTATATATATAACATCTGTATCGGTTTTTGAGTTATTTGCAAAAAAACCAGCAATTAACCCCCTATGTTCTATTTTAGCAACAGTGGCCATGTTGTTCGGTATTGAGACTTTAAAATCACAAACTTGAAAGTAAATATCCTGGTGTTGCTTTAGGCCAAGCTTAGTAAATGTTTGCATGGAAGTTTCAGAGGAGAAGATCTTTGTAAAAGTCAACGACGACGCCGACGATTACGCCGGCAATAGCCCACATGGCCCTTCGGACCAGGTGAGCTAAACATAAAGTTGTAGATATAAAACATTGCGATTTAGATCCTTTGACCTCTTTAAGCTCGGAAACGGTAAGAGCTATGGAAAATCCGATGACATACCACTGAAACTTTACAACAAAAGGAATCTAAAGAAAAGATATATCGTTGAAATCTGAGGAAAAAATATAGATTTAACATATATTGAATAAAGGGCTACGCCGAGCGCAGCATGATACGACCGCAGCACGTCGACCACTGAAATTGAAGCAGGTGTAATTTAAAATGAATATGGACACATTAAAGAGCTTCACATTAGTAATTTGGTGGACACATTAAGGATCTTGAAGACTTAATTACCTGGAAACAAACCAGGGAAAATAAAAATTAACCCTTTTGATCCCTTATTGGTGTGTAACGGTAAGAGGTAAGCAAAATTTTGTGACTACCACCTAAATCTTACATCGAAAGAAATCCCAGGAAAAAAATTCATTGAAATCAGATAGTAAACAAAATTTTATTTGAACAAATGCAGTTTTGGCTCCGTTTGGCCAATTGGTTGGCATACTACTGAAAGCTTACAACAAGGGGAATTCAAAGAATAAAATTTCTTATATAAATATGATGATTATAAAGATTTTACATAATCTTAAATATTGCAATTTTGGCCCCTTTGACCACTTGTAGCTCGGAAATTGTAAAGTTTATGCCAAATCCGTCGATATAATACTGATAGCTTACAACGAGAGGGTTCCAAAAAAAAATCCCATTGAAATGCTATGAAAAATGAAAATTTCAGGTAATCTGCATGTTTGCAATTTTGGCCCCCTTTGGCCCCTCACAACTTGGAGAGGAAAAAAATTATCAAAATTCTGAAGGTGCAGCGCTAAGTTAATTTTTCATAAGGAATTCCTTGAAAAAAACTGCATAAAAATCGGACTAAAAATTAAAAAAAAAATTGAAATTCCCCCTTTTGGACCCCTAATCTCATGAACGGTACATGCGATGTGAAATTCGTTGCCATACTACAGATTGGAAATTTCTTAAGGAACACACTGAAAGAAACCTTATCAAAATATGTTATATTATTAAGATTCTTCAGCAACATATGTGAAAACATCAAATTTTTACCTTTTTGGTCCCTTTTGTAAAGACGGGTGGGGCCACAATAAGCAAAAGTAATCTGAGCCTACCTTTTGTGCCAAGAAACATTGTGGTAAAATTTCTTAAGGATTGATCAATTGGAACTTAAGTTATTGATAAAAAAAGTGTCTACAGACAAAGACAAAAACGACAACGACGACGATGCCGACGCAGACGACAGCACCATACCATTATACGACCGCAAACATTTTTGCTTTCATATAAAAATTGTAATTTTGGCCACTGTGAGCCGTTTAAGCTCGGAAATTACAACAACTACGCTAAATTCGTTTGATACATGTACTACTGAAAGCTTACAATAAGAAGAATCCATAAATAACAATTCAATCAAAATCTGATGAAATATAAAAATTCTCGGTAACCTGCACTTTTCCAATTTTGGCGTCTTCTGGACCTTCCTATCTCAGAAAAGAAACGAGTTATCAAAAAGCCGAGGGCTATAAACCCTTGTTATTCTTTTTATAAGAAATCAAATGTAAGAAACTATTTGTTACCACTAGGTCGATGCCACTGCTGGTGGACTGTTAGTCCCCGAGGGTATTCACCAGCCCAGTAATCAGTACTTCGGTGAAATGAACAAATAAATAGATATGGAGTAAATGTACATGGGGCAAAATGCCTATAAATACATGGTAAAATCAAGTAAATGGGACAACGCTTTGATTATTGTTCTTCATCTTGAAGTCACCATAAGGCATTCAACAAAGAGCATACACTCTTACCTCATAGTAAGTTCAAGACGGTCCCTAGCACCGGTTTGAGCGCAATCACTATCTAAATGTTGAACAACGCTATATCCATGTATCTTTGGTCATATATGCGGGGTCGTCAACAAACATAACATATCGGGCAAAGTACTCTACAAGCCGAAAACCGATTTTATTTGGAAATTGCAATAACTTAATTTTATAAATCTGGTTGAAAACTTACGAGTATCTCCCTCATGCAAAGCTTTGTCCTTACCTGATTTTGGTTTACCATTTAGATCATATTTGGTTATATGTTCTCTGTCAGTTATTAAACATCTCTGACTGTATGGTCTTCCAAATGTTCAGATTTCATTTGCAATGTAGACACATAAGTAGTCGAAATGGTCATATGCAGAAACTAAACAGTAACTTAGGTATTGTTATTTGCAAAACAAAAACGCATCGACATCGGACCAAAAAATTACAAAAAAGATTTTTTTAGATTTGCTCCTTTTGTATCCCATTTATCTCATGAAAGGTACATGTGACGTGAATGCAGATCATTCATATTGGAAACTTCCTCAGAATAAAAGAAACCCCATCAAAATCCAAATAATAATCATTGTAATATGATTTTTTTTTAAATTTCCTTTGTTCTTTCAATACTCTTAAGGTCAATATTCTGTGTAGAATGCATTAATTTCACTATTTGGAAGTTATTGCACTGTAGAAAAGTTTAGTTCCTGCACACAATAAAAATACAATGGGATCGGAGGGGCTTAATTCAGTGCATTAGCTTCATGCAAATTAGATGATAATGCATTGTTTGACTCCTCCCTCAGAAAATACAGAAGCCAATGAAACTCATCTTGATTTTATTATTGTAAACATCTAATGTTACTAAACAATTGTCTTTATTTTTGTAGTGCCTATGGCATGGAAATTTTACTCTGGCGTTTCTTGTCAGAAAGATAATTTCCATATGTTCCTTTTTATACATGTCTTTTATTCAAAATTTGTCAAATTTTGCACATTTATTCTTCTTGTGTTCCAACCAATGCCCCCTCCCAAACAGCGAATTGCCATTCAAATTTACTAGTATTTTATAGTCGAGGAACGTTTATGGTCTGAAGATACAACACATATTGTGAATGTCTTTTCTAAAAAGGAACCTTATAACTCAGTATGGACAGAAGTCCCAGATTCCTCTGCCCACGGTCCGAGCAAATAGAAAAAAGGCCGCCAGCCTGCCAGAGGTATATCGGACTTTATTGGCCGATGTAACTGTTCATTAAAATGCAGAAACTAAGTGTTAATTATGTAAAGATGGGGGACGAACATTTGATTTCTCGGGGGACGATTTTACCTAGAAAAATCATTTTCATTTTCACAAACCATTGATTTCGCAAAATGTCACATCAAATCATGTATTTGTGATGCAACATTTTTTTGTTTAAAATCAAATCCCGAAAATCAGATGGTCGGCCCCTTATTGTTGTGTACAGAAACGTTTTGTGTTGGTTCTACAAAATACATATTATGTATACATGAGTGAAAGCAGGGGGTTGGGGGCTATGATTTTTTTTTTTTAATAAATAATTGTTTGATTTTGATTTTTAGGTACAAATGTAATTATTAAATTGAGAGGGTGAAAAAATAACAGGTGCAGTACATTTCTCCAAACAAGGTACATACGTGTGTGATAATAAAAACAGCAAAAAAGAAATAAATAAATTAATTAAAAAAACACTAAATTACCTTACAAACTGCAACGCAACAGTACCTCTTATAATGTGTACTCGTTTTCAATCACGTGCTAATTGTACGTTATTGTTACCTGTCATTCATTTAGCATATTTAACGCACTCTTGGTAAAACGTTTTTCATTGGTAGTATTACAAATCATATATAGCACCGCCTTACTCATTAAAATATTTATTGCACTCAAACCGCTACGCGGTTTTCGTGCAATTAATATTTTCATTCGTAAGAGCGGTGCTATATATAACAAAGCACATAGAGAATATATTTATAAGAATGGAATGTATTTATAGGGATTTTGTCCCATGTGCATTTACCTCATAATGCTAAGCCAAATGTTAAGTCAAAATCATCTAAGAACAGACCAAAGCACAAAGGAGATACTTTTTTAGTTTTAAATAGAATTTCCGAAAGTTTGTGTATTGCAAATACATGTATCAACATTGAATGTACTTTTTTGAAAATAGATGTATTCTAGGCTGTATGACAAACGCGATGACTACACTTTTCAAATAGTCAACTTTTTTTGTAGCAGCATTCCTAAAGTGCAGCATGGGGAGTTATGCATATACATCTACCAACCCTTTCACTACTCAAGGGCCTGTGGGCGATACAATAACTAGCCTAATAGAGCTCAATTGCTTACCAATAGGCTACATAAGCAAGGATATGTTACCCATAACCTAGTAATATCAATAAAATCTTATGTTATAAATAACAGCACAAAAATAACAATACATACATACCCAAATAACGTATCCATTCCGTTTGGTTTTCAGACAGTATTATCTCCAAGGTAGCTCTGTCACTATGGTTAACGGTAACATTCTTTTCAACATTGTCATACGTTCTACATTCTACAGAGAACCTGTTGCATTTTCCTTCCTTGGATTTAGCGATGTCAAAACAAACTATTGATAAATTACATAAATTGTATCAATGAAATAAAATAGATAAGAAATATTGTTAATTTGCAGAGATCCATTCCCACAACACACACTACATGTGTCTTTCATAAGAATCCATGGACTGTGGCAAATACAGTTCAATTTAAGAACAATATCAGAACTTACGCCCAACAAATAGACAAACCCTGAAAACAACTTCTGTTCCCATTGTCACTTTGGATAAAAGATTATGAATACCAATATGCATAGGTATATGTACAAATTGTCGAGATGAAATATACATTTGGTCATAAATATGGGATTTTCGCATTTTCTTAGCCAAATTTGAAGTTTAGAAGCATTATGCACAAAAGTGAATGGACGAAAATATAATATTTTGCTTTCAACGTTGTTTTCTAACTGCGAAATATGAAAATCTCTAAATCTACCTGAATATCAATCTGACCACTCCATCAACCCGTTCTGAAATCCACTTTTAAGTGAATATGGGACCTTTTTAAATCAAATATTTGGTGAACAACAATCATCCAAAAATGCATTTTCCGATGCATATCATGCACAAAATGATTTAATTGATAATTTCAGCAATTTTTTATGGATAATTTGAATTTTGAAAATAAATAGGCCTTAAATATCCCAGGCATTCTCAACAAAATTATTCCATATATTTTATACTCATGACCAAGAGTATATATAAACCTAAAATAAAGCAACAACACAAATATAGATCCAATCGGATGCTATAATTTGTACTAATTAAGACTTCAAAATGAACAGAGTAATAATACATTAAACTTACTACCGATATTTGAAACCTATCCGGTTCTTCATCAAAACACAATAAAAAAGTAATAATACAGTCAAACAAAACATATTTTCAAAGACAAAGCTACAAATATTTATACAAGGTATCGAGAGCTACATGTTGAATGCTGTTGATTAAAGATGTAACATGAGAAGAAAAAAAGGGGCATTTTTCGGATAATGATTGGCAAAATTATTTTTTTCCTTCTAATGTTCATCTGTAATCAACAACATCCAACATGTATGTGATGTAATATTTCCGGTATAAAATTGGGAGCGGGGGTAAATATAAGTGAATATAAGTGAGCTTTGCTCATAGTTTTTCTAGTTTATTTGTGATGTAATGGGTTAGATACTCAAAATGACTGTTGTCTTAACCTAGTTATAGAATGTCCCGCTGTCATTTATTTCTAAAGCCAATCAAATTGCTTTTCCCCTATATTCTGCACTTAGCTGTATCCTGGCTTTGCTCATGAAATTCTAGTATCTATGGCTATGTTTGGTAGATATATGTGGTGTCCCTTGCTCT
>MJUU01016553.1:159721-171584 GCA_002080025.1 Modiolus philippinarum | reverse complement strand
AAAAAAATCAATCATTATTTTACTGATTCCCTGATGATGTTTAGGGAATTTGTGAAATAATTTGTTGATATTTTATAACAATTAATATGTGTAAATTATGCAGAATAACTTAGATTTACAAAATAACCTAACATTTCAATTTTTGGTTGAAATTGAAAGAGCTTAAAAGTTTTTAATTGATTCATGGTATTTTCAGTCAATGGCGAATTGTACCGGAATCAATTTTACACACGAGGGGCAGTTTTTCTCTTGAAAACTGCTAGCAATAAAGAGAAGGAAATATAAAAGTATAAAGACAATTAATCCAAATTATTCTTACAGCTATCAACAGACAGATAAGACACCATCTTTTTATGGGTCATCTCATAGTGTAAACCGTAAAGCACAATTTCAGCCATAATATAAAAAGGTCCTAGATTCGAATCCCCTCCAGCCCTGATTTTTTCAACCCATCCAAAAAATCTTATTTCAATTTTTCCAAATTTACAGTGTTTTTTTTCAAAATCAAGTGTATTTTAAATCATAAGTGATCGAATTCAACTACCCTTGCTGAATTTTTTCAAAACTTTCAATATAAATATTGCATTTTTCTTATAATGGCCTTATAATTAAAAGTAAAATCTGTAAATCAGTTTTCAAAAAGATAAATAATGCTATGGGATTCTGGTTTTGGGAAATGACAAGTTCTGGTTTTGGGAAATGACAAGAATGTGCAAGCGCATTAAGAATGCATTTTGCAGTAAAATTTAAAAACCTGGAAAGTTCAAATAAAAATAAATGAAAGTGGAAATGCAGCTGCACATCATATGACTGTTTCTTGCAACGATATACAGTAAAGATGACCATTGACACATTGTCATTTAAAATCGTAAAAATGCTATAAGGCTAGGATCTCGGGGGGCTAGGATATAATGTGATTCAAGTGAAATCTTAATCAGATAAATCCATAAACTAATATCTGTTTGATTAAGGGCCTTCCAGGACTTACTTTTGGACTACGTTGTTTCTTAAGGTGTCTGCAGGGTATTAATTTCCTATTATAGAATTTTGTGAAATTTTCTGTGTAGAAACATAATTGTATTATAGTTCAAAATGTAAAATTAAATTTGGGGGTCACCGTGTGTTTAAGAGCAAAATCTGAAATTTAAAATTTTAGGATTTTACATAGAAATGATAGGGATAATGCTCATATGAGAGGATAGTTTGAAAAAATCTATTAAAGAATTTTTTCATACTTTGCATGTGTTTAATTATCATTATGTAGTTTATATATAAAAAATAAAAAATAGGGGTCACCGTTGAAATAAGAGAGGAAAACTGCAAATTGTTAATTTCTCTAGTGATATCTTTGTTAAAATAATTTATCAAATTATCTCCCTTGAATAATTTCTGTGTTTTGTAAATCCAGCAAGAGATTTAGAGCTCATGTGTTTTAGCTTAAGTTTTTGTAACAGAAATGTTATAAAAATGATTGGGAATATAAATTTTAAATACATTTGAAATTTCTTTTCATTTTAAATAATTATTTTTTTAATTTCTGAATGAATGAAACCTAAATGAACAATTATTAGACCAAAATGGCGGAATAATTCCACTGAGACACCTTAATCGGGTTTTTGTTTCTAATTCCGTTCAAAGCGATGCTAGAGGTCGTCTTGATCTTATTTTGAGGTATGGGCAAAGCTCATTATTAAAGACCTCCTGCTTGCATGAAGATGAAAAACAACAATAAATGCGATGCTCCAATGCTTGGTTTTGCCATGTATTTGTAGAGACTTTGTCTCATGTACGTTTACTCCTTATCCTTTCACTGTTAATCTTATAATGCAGGTGGATGACAAATAAAACATGTGAATAGCATTCTTTTCATCTCTCTACAGAATGACTATCTTATGTTTTCAAATTGCATTTTTTACATAAATTTTGAAATATTGTGTTATTTGGTCCTAATCTACAAGAAAGTTAAATTTTTACGAGACAATTTTAATCTCATAAGTAAGGAATAGTCATCGTTAATTTTGAATTATTTTAAATAATTTATTCCTGAAACCATGGATAAGAATATTTTCTAAACAAACAATTAAACTGCACAATTTTGTGCAAGATTAATAAATTATTCAATTTTGTAGGCCTATAATTATTACATTATTTGTTTTAATATACCAACATCTTTCCTGAATAATATAACATTAAATCAGTAATTTTGTAAAATCCCTAACGATATTTTCAGGGATTTTACAAAATCCCTGACAATTTCAGTGATTTTATAAAATGACTAAAATGGCCAGTGGTTTTACAAAGTCACTAATCATTTCAGGGATTTCCTATTTCAGGGATTTTACAAAATCCCTGATTTTACAAATTCACTGTAACATATACATTTTTATTTTTATTTTTTCATTTAGTTACAAATAGCCAGTGTGACATGCAAAAATTGTATGGCAGTAATATACATTTTATAAACATCGTACTATTCTTTATATCGGCTCTTGTTACAAGTCGTGTTCATTCGTAGTCATTCTGTATTTATTAATAATTTGTGTGCCTTTCAGTGCTCTATCCCTATCCAGAGCAGATCTTTCAAATGCCACTTTTGTTCTGCATTAATTCAATTAACCTTTCTTTAAGTTTGATACATCTAGAGGATCTTCTGTCTTAGACATCACTTTCAATTTGTTTTATTATGCTTATAGGGTCTGTAAGTCTCGTCATGTGACTCACGAGAATCTACGATAAACCGGCAATTCGAAACCATTTCCCGCCCAAACATGACGTCTGCGGATTATGACGTTCAAATTTTTGTTTGAAACGTCATATATCTTTGTTTAAAATGTAACTTCCGGGTACAGTTTTTTGTCCCGGAAGTACCAAAATTGTACGAGACTTACAGACCTTATTTCGACATATTATGAGTATTTACATGTTTCTAGTTTTACAGCTTTCATTTCCATATTTTACCAGATTCTATTTTCTGTTCCTTTTTCATTTTGTTGAACAATCAGTGCTCATGCGGCATTTATATTTATAGACGCTGATACATGTTTTTCCTTTTTTAGATTTGCATTTTCATTCGTTGGTTTCCATATGATTAGTGTAATCCGTGGGTCTATGAAACTCATAAGTGTCAGAAATTTAGTTGTGCATGACAATCCCACGAATTGTTCTAGTGTGCCCTCACAAAATTTATCAATGATCTCATGCATCCTTCGTTTTTACATCTTAAAATAGCTGTCGGAAAAGGAAGATGATTTTGCGATTGTTTTTTTTTTAATTTGATAGGAACTGGAATAATATCAACATGACCAATGTGTTCTGTAACAACGACAGTAGAATACAGAAGGAACAAAGGAGTGGCATTTACAAATATCAGAGTCCGGAGACATGGCAGAAACTAGAACACAAAAAACAACGACGCCAGACAGACAGAAACAAAACAAAACCCAAAATTCAAAACCTAGGCACTCACAGTGTGAACTCTCATGAAACTGAGAGTGACATCAGGTGCTCCGGAAGGACCAATGTGTAATGTCTTATACATTGACGTTTCCATCGTTTTCTTTTTTTATAGCATATGTGGAAAACTTGATAACTGACACGGGGGAAGATTTGCTCTAAGATGATGATTGATCAATGACGTAAATGGCAAATATGCTGAAGAAATTTATTCGGCAAATCGGTTTCTGCATTTTTGTGACTAAAATATATAGGTTATATGACATCTACAGTTGCTGAAATTTACAGTCACATGCAACAATCTGCCAGGGAAGTAAACAGGAAAAACACAAACAAGACAAAAGACAAACGTAATCAACGATAGGAACTCGGGACAGCCGGACTTGGTACCGGCATTAGCAAAAGCCAGCGGTAGAGTTAAACCGGTTTATGGGTACCCATACCTCCCCTTTATCTACCCTGTTTCCCTATAATATAGTCAACATATGAATAAAACCCAATACAGGTACACTACTAACTCTAATGACAATACGTAATTTTGAAAGATAGATCTGGGGGTGCTCGCCGTCAAACTGCCGGCTAGCTCGGTGGCCTAGTCTGCTGGTAAAAACTGTCGCACTACGGACAGAAAGTTCAGACTCAAAAATTCCCGAAGGTTTTGGTCAAGAATCATAATATGTTTCAGTAGACATAGGCAGTATCAGTGAGAGGCCAGTATGTGTGTTAATTTTCAGGTCACTAGATCTCAAAGGTAATTTTACGGATGCAAGCAGAGTATCTTGTCGATATCTCCTATTACATAAAGAATGTAAGTTATGCCTCGGCCTCCTGGATATTTAATCAGGTTTTAGCATTTTTGAACAACATAAGATATGAAAAAGAAAGGAAATGGGGTAAGTCCACATTTAACTGATTAGCATCAGCATTATTTGAAATGACTTATAAATCAGTGTTTTCAAACATTGTTTACAGGAAAAAAAAAGCACCAGCATTAAAAACGTCTGTGTAGTAATAACTACAGTACTGTATTATTTCCTTTTTTTACCCGGAAGATAAAGCACTTTGAGTGTATGCAACTGAAGCACTTAAAGTTGTATTTATTGTTTTTATAAGGAAGCATTTCTAATAGGAAGATAAAGCATTTCAAGTTTATGCAACTTAAACACTTTAATTTGTATTAATTGTTCATCAAATTGGTATCAAAGACGTCTATAAAATCGAAGAGACTTTTTCCATGATCGACTGCATGTTTGCATTAAATTTGTCTTTTAGATGGACAATTTTTTTATGTTTCTTTTACATGATCAGTTGTATTCCAAAACAGTATTAAATCATGTCGATAAGTACCCAGACAAGTCTTGACATAAAAGTCATATAATTAACAAAATTTGAACAGATGATTTTCCTGACTGGTGTCACGTTTTAGAACTTATCTATTTATTCGCATTTAAAGGCATACCCAACAGTTTCTTGTAATGTATTGCATTTTCATAGTTTTTAAGATATGTTCTTAAACAGGTAGCAAATAACTAAATACCGAAGTTACTGTGAATTTATTTTCTGCATATGCGCATTTGGACAACCTATGTCTCTTCAGTGCAGATAAAATCTAAATGTTTGGAAGACCATAAACCCAAATATGTTAGAAATCTGATAGAGAACAAATACCCAATATGATCTAAATGTAAAGCAAAAATCAGCTAAGGATAGAGCTTTGCGTGAGGGATTCCAAAAATGACAAGAAAATATTGGATCACCGGTCTTGTTTCGATGGAAATAGTTTGGGATGATCATTTTGTTTCCATTGATTTATTCACTTTTTTACCTTTTTTGGGCCATTTAGGGCTTGCTATATGGTGTGAGGTTCCTCGCTGTGTTGAAGACCGTACGGTGTGTTTTGGGTCGTTTTAACCTGGATATGGGATGTTGTCTCCTTGACATTTACCCCATTTCCTTTCTTTTTCATATTTTTGCATTTTGTCCAGAAAAAATCGAATTCTAGTATCAAAATCAATGGAGAAAGTATATTTAATCTAATCGGCACCAAAAGTCAAGGGTTTAAGGATTTTCATAAAAAAAATTGACATGAGAAATCATGTTCTATTCTCATTGATTCTACTCAATTATAGAATATGTAGACTTATAAATAAAATGTTTAGTTACAAAGACTTCTGATTTTGTCAATTTAATGAAATTCTAATATAATGTATATTCTTATGACATGCTACTCAAACATGGCAAAAGCAATATAATATACAGAGTTATGTTTCTAGTAAATGGGGGGGGGGATAACAAAATTACTGAACAGAACTGTCAATTGCCCAATCCAAGAGGCAAAATGACAAAGCAGGTGGAAATTCACCGGAAAATGTCCTGACTTGGTACCGGTTTACAGCACGCTAAACCTCTCTTTCCATTGTGGAAGTTTCCGGTAGCAACTCAACAACAATTGCTATTCAAAGGTCGGGACGTAGACAGTAAAAAATAAATGATTATCCCAGTAATAAGTAAACAAGAGGCTCTCAAGAGCCTGTATCGCTCACTTGGACCATGGCTTACATAGATAAAAGGCATTTCCAGTAAGGTCCAATGTTAAACTATGTTCCCTGCTGGAGGCCACATCGGATTGGATGAAGACATGCCAAACGCAAATTTGTAGGGCCACAGAGGACTTTTGTGATTGGATTAGTGGTTTCAGAGACCTAATTCTTTTAATGGAATCCAATATAAACTATCCTAATGCTGACAGCCATATTGGATGAGGTGTAGTCCTCCTGAATACCTTTACTGGAAGGTAACATCAAAGTACCATTGTGTTCTAATCGTACAACTTGTTTCAGAAATGATCTTTAAATGTGTTTGAATTTGTTATCCTCTTCGACCCATTTCAGACCACCTTTCAAAAATGATTTGTGCAGGGGTTTACCTTATAACCTACCTAATAATTATTGCCTAAATCAAAACATTACAACCCCTTTCAAAAATATTT
The DNA here is from genome assembly GCA_002080025.1 of Modiolus philippinarum. NCBI lineage: Eukaryota > Metazoa > Mollusca > Bivalvia > Mytilida > Modiolidae > Modiolus > Modiolus philippinarum. Next base: position 165,142 of record MJUU01016553.1, on the reverse strand, counting down.
GGGCAGGGGTTCTCCTTATTAACTAGTGTTTACATATTTCTGAAAACAAACTTAAAATTTAGCAGAATACATTTTTTTTCTAAAATTTCAGTTGTTTGTTTGGTTTTCATGGCAATCAAAAGTTCCACCATCCATTACAACCCGTATCAGAAGACCATTCAAAACAAACATTGGGCAGGGGTTCCCCTTATAATCAAGGTAATACATATTGCTGAAATTAAAACATTCAGAGTCCCCTTTTAAAAGAATTTGGGCAGGGGTTCCCCTTGTAATCTAGCTTATACATATTTCTGAAATCAAAAATAAAATATCTAGTAGAATACTTTTTACTAACATTTTCTGGTTTCCATTGAAACTCATAGCTCCACCATCCATTACAACCCATATCAGACCATAATTCAAATAAAATTTGGACAGGGGTTCCCCTAAAAATACATAGGATCCAATGTTAAAACTATGTTCCCCGCTGGCAGCCATCTTGGAAGAGGAACGGATCTGCTGGATACCTTTTTTGAAAGGGACCATTTAAGAATCATTGTGACTAAGTATGGTTCTAATTGGACCAGTAGTTTCTGAGAAGAAAATCTGTGAATGTCTTTTCAATGTTAAAACTATGTTCCCTGTTGGCGGCTATCTTGGATAAGGAACGGACCTGATGGATACCTTTTTTGAAAGGGGACCATCTAAGGACCATTGTGCCTAAAGTTTTAGTTATAATTGGACTGGTAGATCTTTGAAAGTTTTTTCCATAGGGTCTAATGTTAAAACTATGTTCCCCACTGGCGGCCATCTTGGATGAGATATGGACCTGCCGGGTACCTTTTTGGAAGGGACCATCTAAGGACCATTGTGCCTAAGTTTGGTTGAAATTGGACTGGTATTTTCTGAGAAGATTTTTGAACGTTTTTTTTCTATAGGGTCCTATATTAAAAACGATGTTCCCCGCTGACGGCCATCTTGGATGAAGTATGGACCTGTCGGATACCTTTTTGGAAGGACCATCTAAGGACAAATGTGCATAAGTTTGGTTATAATTGGACTGGTACATGTAGTTTCTGAGAAGAAGATCTTTGAACGTTTTTTTTCCATAGGGACCAATGTTAAAACGATGTACTCACGCTGGCGGCCATCGTGGATGAGGTACGGACCTGACGGATATTTTTTTTTGGAATGGACCATCTAAGGACCAATGTGCCTAAGTTTGGTTATAATTAGACTTGTAGATTCTGAGAAGATCTTTTCCATAGGGTTCAATGTTAAAACTTTGCCCGCTGGCGGCCATCTTGGATGAGGTACGGACCTGATGGATACAATTTTTAAAGGGACCATCTAAGGACTATTGTCACCAAGTTTGTTTTCAATAGGCCGAGTGGTTTCAGAGGAGAAGATCTATGAATGAAAAGTTTACGACAGACGGACGGACGAACGACGGACGGACGACGGGCGGACGTACGACGGACGACGGACGCCAAATGATGGGAAAAGCCCACCCTGACATAGCCAGGTGAGCTAAAAAAGAATCTAGAATCACAATTCGGGACAACAGGGAGATAACTGACCGATGTTAATAATAATGAAAATTCTAGAAACTATTAAATAAATTTTCTTTGTGTTACTGGTTGTTTAGAAGCTGAAAAAAATATTCATTAAAATTTGACTACTGAACCGTGTAAAATGCGACTGATTAAAATGTAAATCTGATCTTTGAAGATGAACAGCAACTATAGAATCAAATTCAATGTGTTCCAAATTCTCAAATTCTCCCTTATCAGAGACAAATGGGGGTACCGAGGAGAGCTGTCAAGAGCCGAAGTCCATGAGACAAAAAGACAAATCAGGTGAAAACCACTGACAAGAATGGTACTGACTCGAATCAGATATTTCAAAAGAAATGGCGGGTTAAACCGGTTTTATGGCATGCAAAACATCCCCTTCCATTGTGGTAGTTTCCGGTAGCAACTCAACAGCAATTATTTTTGAAAGGTCGTAGACAGTAAAAAGAAATGATTGTCCTAGTATTAGGAAAAAATAATCTTGAATCACAGTTCGGACCGAACCTTCAAATTTTTCGACAAGGAACTGATATCTATTAAAGAACTTCTTTAATGATCGTTTACGACGGAATTTTTTGAACCCTTAATTAATAAGGCAGTAAAAGAGTTGAATATGTCTAAAGAGAAAGTCTGTATAATTTGTAGTAGCTCTCGCGTAGCGAATTAACTGTGGAACACAGGAGGAGCTGAAATATTACTGTTCATGTTAGGGAAATAAATAATCGTCACTTTTGTCGTAAAGTTTAGTACCGAGATGACCATTTTCGTCAAAATCGAGATGTAAGTCCAGAAATCTCTAGTTCTGTTTGGATATATTAATGGGATTCATTTTGCAAAGAATGCGTTATTGGTGAAAAGAACATCATAAATATACAAAATCTATTGTATTAAAATTAGTGAAGCATGTTTTCATTAATCTATAATCTATGAATTGTACTTACCAATTTGTAACAAAAGAACTAAAACAATATTAGTATTCATTATGTATATCCCAAATGTATACACAACACTTCCCTGGGTTAAGTTTAATAATTTATGTATGATAGTTATGTTAATGACTAACGTGTTTCCTTATTGGTAATTTCCGGTTTTACATCTTATGTTACATCAGATATATTTTATTTGTATATAGGACTGGGACGAAAGTCAATGTGCTTCCTGTGTAAGTCAAGTTTCTGTTTTTGTAACTACATGGTTAACGTGAAAACTGGATTTTCTTTGTTTTCCATAAGTCTTAAGATGTTAGAAAGAATTAACTACATTATTTTTTCTTAAATCACTTCCCTTTGCGACCCTTTTTTCAAAATAACGTTCGGTCTTTTTTCTTTCCTTTCCAAGATAGTTGTCATGGAGTTAGTGGTCTGTCTGTATAGGGTTTTATTTTTATATTTATCATACCATAGGCAAACGTACCCTTAAATCGGTTTGATTTACCACTTGCTTGTACCAAGTCCGGCTATTCTGAGTTCATTTACTCTCTATCCTTTCATAAAAAATTTGCTATCGTTGTTTACGTTTTTCTATGGCTGTCTATTGATGATTTTCTTTTGTAGTTTCCAGGTTAAATGTGACATGTAATCGTGATTTCCGCCCATTGTGGTCGTTTAAGAAATAATTAACAGTAGCCATATATTTATATTATTTTTACCACGGGCTGGCACTTTATGGCGAATATATTACACTAAGCGACCAGCGAGTGGTAAAATATCACCATAAAGTGCAAACCCGTGGTAAAAATAATATAAATATATCGCTACTGTTAATTATATCGATTCTAATAGGACACTCACAAGGTTCCAATTAGGATAATTTCTCCTAGTACACATAAATGAATCGTCATTTCAATCTGTTAGTTGGTTTGTGACGTTGCGAAGACTGGTGTAAAACTATCTATGACGTTATCGAAACTTCCGTCATTTGTTTATGACCTGACTCATAAGTAAATATTATTTTTACCACGGGTTTGGAAAGGTCGTCATATTAGAATTCCTATTATGTTTTCATCGCAATTTACATAAAAACAAAATTGAAAAATTATATCTAGTTCCAGTATACAAATTGTTACAAAAATACACTTTATATGTTTGATGGGGTTAATAACAAAATTACCGACCAGAGTTGTCAAGGGCCGAAGGCCATGAAAAAAAAGGCAAAGAGGTAGAAACCACCGGAAAAATTGTCGACCGCATTGGTCCTGACTTGGTACAGGCATTTCAAAAGAAATGGTGGGTTAAGCCGGTTTTATGGCATGCCAAACCTCCCAATCCATTGTGGTAGTGTCCGGTAGCAACTCAACAGCAATTGCTATTGAAAAGTCGTAGACAGTTAAAAGAACTGATCAGCCCAGTACTGAGTAATACAGACAATTTTCTGCCTTTTCTGATTCCAGAGTAAAAAGTATGCATCTGTTCTAAAAATGTTTCATGTAAGATGTCACATATATGATATTAGCTTACATCCAATATCGACAAAAAGTTCGATTGTTTTCATTCATTTGTAAAAGAACTTTCGTGCACGGATAAAGAACATGTGCGAAATACCCGAGGGGTGTATAACCGTGGATTGAAGTAAGCAACGTCCAGGACTTGGAGTATCATTTGTTTTTCTTGGTGCTGGTACAAGTGGCCTCTCACTGATACTGTCGATGTCTACTGAAATGTATGATTATTCTTGACCAAGCCCTGTGGGAAGTTTTGAGTTTGATTTTTCTTCTGTAGTGCGACAGTGTTCTACCAGCAGACAAGGCTCCTTGAGCTAGCCGGCAGTTTAGCGGCGAGCACCCCTTGACCCATCTTTCAAAATTACGTATTGTCTTTTTCTCTCCTTTCAAAATTGTGGTCATGGAGTTAATAGTCTACCTGTATTTGGTTTTATTCGTATGTTTTATACTATAGGGAAACGGGACAGATAAAGGGGAGGTTTGGGTACCCATAAACCGGTTTAACCCTACCGCTGGTTTTTGCTAGTGCCGGTACCAAGTCCGGCTGTCCCGATTTCCTATCGTTGTCTACGTTTGTCTTTTGTCTTATACGTTTTTTCTTGTGTAGTTCCCTTGCAAATTGTTGCATGTAATTATAATTTTCAGCCATTGTAGGTGTTTCCTGTTATCCATTTTTTAACATTTAATTTGAAGGATGTATTTTGGAATAATTAAGAAAACTATACCTTTAATAATCGATATTTGGAGTAACAAATAGATAAACAAAAAAAAATGGATAAATTTCGAGGTAGTTCACGTTTTGAAAATAGTTTCGAATAATTCCCTTACATTCTTGTCGAAAAGAGAAAAAAAATTGTTACGAAATTGCGTTTGCCGTCGCCTATCATAGCACTTCAATTTGGTAATTATGAGACAAAAAGTTTTCCCTAAAACTAAAATTTAGAGAGCTCGGACATGGCTCTAGCTTACTTTCTTTTACCTGATATACACAAAATTAGCGCTAAGCAAAGAGAAAGCAGCTTTTCTGCAAGTTGAAATTGTGTTCTTTTAATTTATAACTGAATAAAAAAGACTTAGTAGATGTATGCTCTTTACTTTTCTTAGATATGGTGTACTTGTACATGAGATAATATCTCATGTGTACGCTTTGTTCAATTACTATTATCTTAATTTATGTAAATTCTAAAAACGAAGGATTGACTCCCACCATCGGAGTTTTGTCCTTAGCTATATTTGATATTACTGATTATTCGCATTTCGTTTGGTTGTATGAATTTTAACATTTTTTGAAATTATGGATTTCCTTCGTTTGGATTCTAGAGCTGCTGATGAGGAATAAATTTCCGAAATGGCCATACAGCTCATTAATATTATTGCAGTTGGAGTTAACATATGTGTTATGGTCTCATGTTCATTTACTCCATATCC
>MJUU01016553.1:148086-159269 GCA_002080025.1 Modiolus philippinarum | reverse complement strand
ACTCCCACCATCGTAGTTTTGTCCTTAGCTATATTTGATATTACTGATTATTCGCATTTCGTTTGGTTGTATGAATTTTAACATTTTTTCAAATTATGGATTTCCTTCGTTTGGATTCTAGTGCTGCTGATGAGGAATAAATTTCCGAAATGGCCATACAGCTCATTAAAATTATTGCAGTTGGAGTTAACATATGTGTTATGGTCTCATGTTCATTTACTCCATATCCATTCGTGAAATATTTAGTGAAGCTTTTTATAAAAAAAATAATAATAGAAAAACTGAATCAATAATTTAATCCACATTCAGTTTTTTGTGATGTGACAAAACACAGAAATACGGGACTTTCGAGATAGGAACTCTCGTGAAATTGAAGGCAGAAACGATCACCTCAAATACCAGTAAGAAGGAATGACTGAATTCTTGACCTATTGAAATAAATATATTTCACATAAAAAGTAAAATATTTATGAAATTGAAGTGTATACTTATAATTGTTCCTACATGAGAATTTTTTAACTAAATTTTAATTGACTAAAAACAATAAACATAAAGCGTTACAACCGATTCCATATAAACCACCCCAAGCTCAACAGCGTTCATTAATTAGTGATTCCCTCTAAATGAATTGATGTATTGATTTTTTCCAGGTTTTTTTTCGTATAGTAAAAAAAATCCATTCCGGACTGAACATGACTCAGAAATCTTATATGGACATCAAGAATAAAACTGCTGTCGCTTAACCAATTCTATACGTTATTAGGGGCATATGGGAGTGGTGGAAGTAACTCACAAATTTACTACTGAACCAAGTGGAACAAGGCAATAGAATACCGAAGGACCAAAACATACGATCACATAAGTCAAAGTCCAGAAATGTGTCTGATGCTTAGGATCCAAGCTGTAGGGGTTCAAGTAGACACTTGTTTAATCACGTATATGTACTAGATGCATTTATGTATCTTGCACGGTCGGAAATGGATAACTAACACAAGTGTTAAATATCAGTCACGCTTGTACATATATTATAAAGAAAAATACTCGAGAATTAATGCTGTCATAATCCTGGTCCTAACATATGCATGTAGCTGAGTTTCCTCCGTATAGATAAATATAAAGAATCTCAATGTTCATAGGTTCTTTATTCATCGAGATATACTATCAAAAAGACCCTACAATAACAATATAACAATAATAAATACCTTGAATTAATTCTATATTTAGGCATAAAAATATAAATACAAAGATTTCTGTTAGTAGAAACCAAGGGCAAGGAAGGAGCACCAGAAGTAACCAGTACAACAGACAATCAGGACAGAGATGGCAATGAAAACCCAAACCACAACAATCATCAGCACAGAATACCAAGGCTGAGATAAGATGCTTTAGATGTGGACAAGTAGGACATTTTTAGAAGGAATGTAGAGTACAACTGGCAAATGATGATTTAAGCGCCAAGAATCCAGCGTAGAGGGACCGTCGTTAGGCTTATGTGACTCTTTAGGTCCTAGTTTACAGAAGGATAAACTTGTACCACCTGGCTTATTTGGATCACCTACTGAGTCTGAAGTTATACTTGATGGCAAACCAGTAACAACTTTACTTGACACAGGTTCAATAGTATCAACCATCAGTAACTATTATTACAACCAGCACTTATCCCATATACATGTGTACCACTACAGAACATCACAATGGAATAAAAAAGATAACAGGAAACACCTACAATGGCCGAAAAACATAGCCACATGCCAGAAAGTAAATAGGAACTGCACAAGAAAAAAACCCACAATAAAAATACAAAAGACAAACATAAACAACGATAGGAACTCGGGACAGCCGGACAACTCGGGACAACTCTACTTAATATTGAATGTGCTAGAGGTCAATCACACCATATGAGGGCTACATAGAGACAGAACTACAACTGAAGGATAATGCTACAACATATCCATGTGTCATACTTATTGTTCCAGACAACACTTATAATGCACAAGTACCACTCCTATTCGGCACCAATACTTCATTATGGACAACTACAAAGAACGGTATGGAAACAGATATCTTCAAATATCCAACTTGACTACACCATGGTATTTAACATTCCGCTCAATTTCACTTAGAGACAAATAATTGGAGAAAAACAACAACACCCTAGCTATAGTAAAGAATGCAGTTAAATCACCTGTTACCATCAAGCCCAACACAACAACACAGATATTAGGATATACAGACAAGGAGGTACCATATAGTTCAACAACTGCCATGCTCAACCCACCAACACTACAACCAAACTGGAAAGACTTAGAAGTAGAGCCAGGACTTATACAATATCAGTACAGGAAAAATGGAATACTTAATATACAGATAGCCAATGTTACCACCAAGACTATTACTATACCACCAAAAGCTGTCCTATGTGAGATCCAAATAGTGACTTTACACCATCCGCCACCAGATTCAGAATCATCACCAGATATTGTAGAACAAGTGGAGATAACTAAGTGCAATTTAACAAACGAACAACCTTATACAGTCATACAGCGACATATTTGCAAAGAATGATACTGATTTTGGAAACACTCAAGTAAAATATCGGATAGATTTAATAGACGACAAGCCTTTCAAACAACGATATAGAAGGATCCCAGCTGCTATATATGATGAAGTCAAAGAACATCTACACCAGTTACTGTCAGCCAATACCATCAGGCCTTCACACAGTCCATTCGCATCAAATTTTGTACTTGTAAGGAAGAAAAATGGAAAGTTGCGGATGTGCGTTGATTATAGACAGCTAAACAGGAACACCAATAAGGATAGATATGCACTACCACGATTTGAGGAAATACTAGATACTCTTGCAGGCAGCACCTTCTTTACAACGGTCGACATGAAATCTGGTTATCATCAGGTGGAAATCCTAGAAGAGCAAAAAGAGAGAACAGCTTTACGGTAGGGCCACTAGGATTTTACGAATATAACAGAATGCCGTTCAGATTAACCAATGCACCTACAACATACCAAAGAATGATGGAAGAGTGCTTATGTTGCTTTTTATAGACGACATAATCATCTTTGGTAAAACTTACGAAGAACATCTGGAAAATCTCCACCTTGTTTTTGAGAGGATCAGACAACACCGTGTGAAACTTGCTCCAGACAAGTGCTCCTTTTTCAAAAGGAAGGTTACATATGTTTGACATGTAGTCTCCGAGGAAGGGTAGAGATAGATCCCAACAAGTTGTGAACTGGCCAAAACCAAACAATCCAGATGACATTAGACGCTTCATTGGTTTTGTAGGATACTTTCGTCGATTTATTATGGACTTTAGCCGTATCAGCAAAGCTAATGCCCAACCCAGTTTCAAAAAGGTCCAAGAAACATCAACAGAAACCTTGGCAATGGGTATCACGAAAGGAAGAGGCCTTCAATACACTGAAAGACCGATTTGTTTCTTCACCGATACATGGATATGCAAACAGTTCGCTGCCCTTTGAATTGCACACTGATGCATCCGGCACAGCACTTGGAGCAGTCCTGTATCAAGAACAAGAAGGCATCAAGAAAGTCATAGGTTATGCCAGCCGAGGGTTAACCAAATCAGAGAAGCAGTATCCACCACACAAACTGCAATTCCTAGCTCTGAAGTGGGCAGTTTGTGATAAATACAAAGATTACTTGTAAGGCGCCAAGTTCAAGTTATGACGGACAATAATCCTATGACTTATGTATTGACAATCGCCAAGTTAGATGACTCGCAGCCCTATATAGCATTTGACTTCAACATCACCTATAGGCCAGCCAAACCTAATATAGAGGCAGATGACCTCAGTCGACTTCCACAAGACAATGATTCGACTACAGAAAACATCAATATGGACACTGTAGAGGCCATTTGTAATTCTGTTCTACCACAAGCCTATGTTGAAAGTTTGGCTGTAGATCCATCAGCAGTTCCATCAGATGATGATGATGATGATGATGATGACGAAACTTCACGGCCTGATGATGCCATCATTGATTGGGCCAAAGCACAGTCTACTTATCCACTTATAGGACCTTTCATGAATTATATCAGTCGACTTCCACAAGACAATGATTCAACTACAGAAAACATCAATATGGACACTGTAGAGGCCATTTATAATTCTGTTTTACCAAAAGCCTATGTTGAAAGTTTGGCTGTAGATCCATCACCAGTTCGCTCAGATGATGATGATGATGAAACTTCACTGTATGATGATGCCATCATTGATTGGGCCACAGCAAAGTCTACTGATCCAGTTATAGGACCTTTCATGCATTATATCCGGTCAGGAAAAAAGCCAACTACAGCAGAAGTAGGACGAACATCACTACTCAGACAGTTTGGTCGTTTGGCCGTTTACACCTGAAAGATGGTATCCTGTACCGAGATAGATGACACTGTAACTTCCCAACTTATATCTTCAACACAGCACAGCACTTGGAGCAGTCCTGTATCAAGAACAAGAAGGCATCAAGAAAGTCATAGGTTATGCCAGCCGAGGGTTAACCAAATCAGAGAAGCAGTATCCACCACACAAACTGCAATTCCTAGCTCTGAAGTGGGCAGTTTGTGATAAATACAAAGATTACTTGTAAGGCGCCAAGTTCAAGTTATGACGGACAATAATCCTATGACTTATGTATTGACAACCGCCAAGTTAGATGACTCGCAGCCCTATATAGCATTTGACTTCAACATCACCTATAGGCCAGCCAAACCTAATATAGAGGTAGATGACCTCAGTCGACTTCCACAAGACAATGATTCGACTACAGAAAACATCAATATGGACACTGTAGAGGCCATTTGTAATTCTGTTCTACCACAAGCCTATGTTGAAAGTTTGGCTGTAGATCCATCAGCAGTTCCATCAGATGATGATGATGATGATGATGATGACGAAACTTCACGGCCTGATGATGCCATCATTGATTGGGCCAAAGCACAGTCTACTTATCCACTTATAGGACCTTTCATGAATTATATCAGTCGACTTCCACAAGACAATGATTCAACTACAGAAAACATCAATATGGACACTGTAGAGGCCATTTATAATTCTGTTTTACCAAAAGCCTATGTTGAAAGTTTGGCTGTAGATCCATCACCAGTTCGCTCAGATGATGATGATGATGAAACTTCACTGTATGATGATGCCATCATTGATTGGGCCACAGCAAAGTCTACTGATCCAGTTATAGGACCTTTCATGCATTATATCCGGTCAGGAAAAAAGCCAACTACAGCAGAAGTAGGACGAACATCACTACTCAGACAGTTTGGTCGTTTGGCCGTTTACACCTGAAAGATGGTATCCTGTACCGAGATAGATGACACTGTAACTTCCCAACTTGTCTTGCGAATATCACATGTCACCACAGTATTTGAATCCCTCCACATCGACATGGGCCACCTAGGCAAGGATAGAACGCTTTCACTTCTGCGTGATCGATTCTATTGGCCAGGAATGTATAACAGGTGGAGGAGTGGATATCGCAATGTGGTAGATTCTTCAGAAGGAAAACCCCTGCCTATCAGAGAGCTTCATTGGTGAATATCAGGATTTCATTTCCACTAGAACTCGTGTGCTTAGATTTTCTTAATCTAGAGAAGTCTAAAGGAGGACAACAACACATTCTAGTCATAACTGACCATTTTTTGCTCAGGCTGTTGCTACCACGAATCAAACAGCCAGGACAACAGCACCAATTACATCGTCCATTATGGCATTCCTCATTGTTTCAATTCGGACCAGGGTGCCAATTTTGAAAGCCGTGTCATAAAAGAGCTATGTTCCCTGACTAGTATGAAGAAATCGCACACTAAATGCTACCATCCTAGGGAAACGGAATGTGCGAGAGATTTAATCGTACCTTACTTAGTATGCTCAATACACTGATCCATCACCAGAAGACTAACTGGAAAGCATATGTGAATCCACTGGTCAATGCATACAACTGTACGAGACATGAGACTACAGGCGTCGCACCATATTTCCTAATGTTTGGTCCAATCCAAGACTTCCTATAGACTTGGCTTTTGGTCTGAAGAAGGAAACAAAGCAGCCATCAGGTATGTCCAGGATCTACGAGATAGTCTATACCATGCTTACAGATTGGCAGCTGATGCATCCAGACAGGCTCAGACCCGACAGAAACCAACCTTTGACACTAAAGTCCGTGGAGCGACCATACAAAAAGGAGATAGAGTATTAGTCAAGATTGTTTCCCATGATGGTAAACTCAAACGGGCAGATATTTGGGAGGATGTTCCTTATGTTGTGATAGACCAGCCCAACATGGACATCCCAGTATTTTCAGTTGTCAGAGAAGATGGACAGGGTAGAACGAAACATATCCACATGAACTTGCTGCTACCAGTCAGCTATATAAGGGATGATCCAACACCTATTCCCAAACCAAGACGAGTTCCAAGACCAAGAACTCGACAGCGACTTGATAACCGGTCAGCATCTGATGATTCGGATGATGAATCTGTTGCTACTTATGTACTGGAAAGGATAGAAGTTGACAGTGGACAGACATTCACTCAAGACCCAACTTCAGAAGATGACCCAGTACAGGATGTTTCTTCTTCGAATGGAGACGCCCAACCTGAAGTAATTGAAGAGTCAGAAGAGGAAACCAGTGAAATAGGGAGCGCTTCCGACAACCTTGATAGAGTTGATGCTGCTATACCACAGGACAATCCATCTGTTGAAGATGATCAGCATCCAGAAGTTGTACAAGTATCACCGGTTCCTGTCAGAAGGTCAGGAAGAGAGCGAAGACAACCTGTCTAGCTCGACTCTGGCCAGTATTACGCCAGACAGTCAGCTGTTGTGACAACAGATAATTCACATTCAACACCAGAATGGCTACAGAAAGTCGAGTGTATTTCTTCTTTAGCTGATACCCCTTTGTTTGCAGGGTTACAGAGAGATGCAGCTTGTACTATTCTGGATATCCTGAACCACCACTAAGGAAATGACGGGACGTCATTTACCTGACCGGGGGAGTGTGTGGTAGAGTCAGATTTTAGGGTTAATTTTTTTAGTTAATTACTATATTTTAAATAATTTGATTAATTTTGTAGATATATCCAGTAATTAATTTGTTACCTTTATTCCAGAATTAGTATAGTCTGATTCATTAATCTATTTCTAATTTCAGTCATGCGAGAGTAGTTTTATTCATTAGCTTTTGAATATCTGACTATTACTGTTTTTATGGGTTAGTTTCATGGGTCAGGTCTATGTCAATATTTAGGCGGGAATTCTTTGTCCCAATCTATTCTTTCTGGTCAATGGACTCTGGACTTTTGGAGAAGGCAGTAGCCATTTTGAGTCTTATGATAGTTTTGTGTAATAATGTTTTGATATTGGATATTTCTGATCTGGATATATTGTTTCTAATATGAAGGCCGGTTTCTCTCATATTCTACTAATTTACAAATAATTATCACAGACTGAACCAACACAAGTTTCTGCAATTTACTAAAGTGTTGTTTTCATTATGGTATTTAATTTACAAATAATATTTTATTATTAATGGCCTGAATGAATGATTTGCGAAGTGTGAAAAATGAGAGTGCCAGTGTGTGAATGAGAGTATGATAGCTGATATAAATATTTAGTTTGAGTTAAATTTATATACTTGAAATATAATATGAATGATATGAAAGTCATAAGATAATTTTAATTTTACAAGTTTTTGAATAAAATACTTAAAACCTTAATTTCAACTAAATAAATTAAGGTTTTTAGTATTTTATTCAAAAACTTGTAAAATTAAAATCATCTTTTAACTTTCATATCATTCATATTAAATTTCAAATATATTTACTTAACTCAAATTTAGTATTTATATCAGCTAACATACTCTCATTCACAGACTTGCATATTTAAATACTGTAAATATAATTTCTGCATATGGCCATTTCGACAACTTATGTCTCTTCAGTGCAGATAAAATATATACATATATCTGTTACCGTTTCTGCCATGTCTTTGGACTTCGATTTTTGTAGTCATCGCTTCCCTTGTTCCTTCGGTATTCTACTGCCGTTGTTTTGAAAGACCATAAACCCAAAGATGTAAAAAGAACTGATAAAGAACAAATAACCAAATATGATCTAAATGGAAAGAGCCAATATCAGCTGAGGACAGAGCTTTGCTAGTAATTAAGAAAACGAGTAAATAAGATTTAATGAAAAATGTGCAAAATGGGTATTCCTTAAGTTCTTGTATTTACCTACACTTAAGAGACATAAGTGGACCATATTCAGAAACTAAATTTACTGTAGCTACCTTTCGGTATTTTGTAATTTCTTCATTGTCCAATATAACTTGCAGTATAAGGTGATTTTCAAAGTGACGTTATTTCTGGTTTATCCAATCCTTGTAAGACTTTTGTCAAATAGAAGAAAAAAAAAACAACTAGTAAACAAAATGGTAGATTTTATCTCGTTGTTGTGGAAAATCCATGTAGATAGATCAAGCGCGAAGAGAAAACTTTTCCTCCGAACGACCTGATGACACAGCAGAAATGTCATTTGGGAAACGAGAAAAATAAAGTATAAATTATCAAGTTACATGATATGTTCTTCCCAAGCATTATAAGTTAAGCTACAATTCTTGCGTTAAATAAAGAATCGGGCAAGTGTTTACTTATTTAACATAAAATAAATACAAGCCATTAAAAGCCAACAAATGATATAATAGCGCTATTGAATATGTAAGGCATTTGCCATTCATTAGCACAAAGTTAGCGATTCCATGTCTTTTTTTTCCTTCCGGAGCACATGATGATACTCACAGATTGTGACGGGTGACAAAGACTTGAATAGGCTATTTTTACCCCTCCGAAGCACCTGATCTTCACACTGTTAGTGCTTTAAATTATTTCGTGTCGTGTGTACTCCTCAAATCCTCAAAAAGTTTTTCAAAATTTTAACCTGATACTGTATACGGGTTAGAGAAGTAACACGTACCATGGATTTTTAATTGGTTATGTCTTAGGGTTAGCAAATGACAATAACCAATCAGCTATCGAACATATCTTTCAAAAACATATTTTCAGTGTCTTATTAAAGCAGGACATGCTTACCCTTCCGGAGCACCTGATGTCACTCTCAGTTTCACGAGAGTTCATACTGTGAGTGCCTTGGTTTTGAATGTTGTGTTTTTTATTTCTGTGCTTTGTATCTGTCTAACGTCATTGTTTTCTGTGTTTTCGTTTTGGCCATGTCTTTGGACCTCGATTTTTTTAAATGCCACACCATTGCTCCTTCGGAATTCTACTGCCGTTGTTTTGTACTATGTTTTGTTTATTTACACCTAGTCATGTTATCTCCCTGTGTGTGATCTTCATATTGCAATGTAATGCTACTGCAGTATTCATTTGGAATCATACAATATATTCAGACTTCTGCTGTCGGATATTCATTTACAAATTGATGAAAAATCATGATCATTTTTTTTAATTATTTCAGCACTAATGTAAGCGATTAAACAGACGCAAAATTATTTTACTCCATGTGAAAATTTTAATTATCAGCTTATTTACAAAGTAACAGCTAGATGTTTCAAATAGAGAGTTTGAATGTTCACAGTGATTACACACTCGACTAGTAAAGAAATCCCCTCAAACCGGTGCTAAGAGTCGTTTTGAACTTTATGAGGTATGAGCAAAGCTCATTTAGGGCCTCACAATAAAAGCGATGCTCATTTCCTTAGTTCTTCCATGTATTTGTAGAGACTTTGTGTCATGTGCATTTACTTCATATTCTTTCAATGTTTATTAACCTTGCCCATACGAACTCGTGTGGCTTAGCAAGATTTGGTAATACAGCTTAAAACGTCTCGCTCTTTCAGAAAAGACAATGGAACTAATTTACAACTAAAACTTCTGTTTTAAAAATGACATCATGAGTTTGTTTCTCCTGCAATGTGGAGTCCATGAGAGAGACGTATGCTCTATATACATTTCAGTTATGGTGTACTTGTTCTTGAGAGAATCTCTCATTTGGATACGCTATCACACTTTCATATTTTTGGCCTTTTTAATTTTTGTAATCTAAAATTGTTATTCTGACCAGCTGTTTATTGTGACAACATCTCATGATTTTATTATACCAAGTTTCCTTACAATTGGCTCGATGAGTGCCCCGTGGTTGTTTGAATGTTGTGATCGTCTTTTCTCGTCTTTTTGTCGGGCAGTGGATGACAGCGATTGTAAGAATACTTTGCCAGTTAAGTTTATGTTTGTTGACGATCCTGCATCCATGGATCATTAGGTTAAAAAGCATGGACGTAGCGTTGCTCGACAATAGGCTCTGTAAGTCTCGTCATCTGACCTCCGAGAATATGCGTGAAACGTTGTTACTGGGTACATTGTGCCTATGTAGTACTATGAGAAATTGTTGGGTTTTCGGTTCACAGCTCAAATTAAGAGTGGGATTCGTTTTCTCTGAACCAGAATATTTTATCCTTCAAGAATAATACACTTTATAACCTTAACCTAGACTGAAATTAAACATAATAACGCATTTTCTATGTAACGACAAGTGAAGTTTGTCCCGGAAGTGAAGAAGTCGGATGACAGTTTTAGTGCATTATATATTAGAGTTCCGGACTTTGAAAGTGAAAGTAGAACGAGACTTACAGACCCTATTAACAATGAATTCCGCTCAAACCGGTGCTAGGGGCCGTCTTGACCTTGCTATGATGTATGAGTTAAGCTCATTGTTGAAGTCCTCATGGTGACATCAAGATGAAGAACAATAATAAAAGCGCTGTTCCATTGCTTATTATATCCATGCATTTGTAGAGACTTTGTCTCATTTGCATTTACTCCATATCCCTTCATTGTTAATTTTAGACTAGAGTTTGTCTCTCCTGCAATGTGGAGTCCGTAAAAAGATTCCCCGTGAGAGAGATGTATGCTCTATATACATTTCAGTTATGTGTACTTGTTCTCGAGAGAATATCTCATATGGATACGCTATCACACTTTCATATTTTGGCCTTTTTTAATTTTTGTAATCTAAAATTGTTATTCTGACCACCTGTTTATTGTGCCCACATCTCATGATTTTATTATACCAAGTTTCCTTACAATTGGCTCGATGAGTGCTCCGTGGTTGTTTGAA